>RJWT010023689.1:0-16733 GCA_004365215.1 Cuniculus paca | reverse complement strand
TTGAATTACTTTCTTCATTGGTTTCCAGAATATTATACTCCTTTACTTTAACTCCTACTCCACTGGCTGCTCTTGCCCAGCAGAGGGATTGAAATGCCTCATGGTTCAATCTTTAGTCATCTTCTCTTAATTAAGTCATTCATTTGATGATATCATTTAGTTGTGTAGTTTTAAAAACTGTCTATATGTTGATAACTCCCCAGTTTGCATTTCACTCTGGCCTGTCTCCTGAACTCATCTCATAAATGCAACTACACTTGGAAATCTAACAGTGATTTTAAACTTGGCACACTCAATAACAAACTCCTCATCTTCTCCTCAAACTATTCCCTGCCTAATAAAAGGCAACTCTTTCTACCCAGTGGCTCAGGTTAATCCTTGTTCTCCCTATATCATCTGTATGAGAATAAGCATTAGTATCACTGCAGCTCAGGGCTAAAGTGAAGCTTCAGAGACTAGATAGGTCTTCCTGTGTGGCAGTTAGCTGATTGGGTCAACTTGAGTTACAAACGGCCAACTAAATTGGATCAGCATAGTTCTGGGTGTGGCTGAAGGGGTTTACTGAAGACAGAAGATCCACCCTAGGTGTGAGTGACGACAACCAATAGGCTTGTCACCTGAATGGAATGAAAGGGAACCAAAGAAGGAAGGCTGGCTTCTGCTTCTTCAGAGGAGCTCCAGTCTTCACCTTCACCTTGGGGTCATCTTCTAGCTTCCAATGCAGACCCTTCAGCCTTTGATTACAGCCCCTATGGCCTCCTGATACAGACAAACACAGGACACTACAGTGAGCTCCAGGACTTCAACTGGATCCTTCAGCTCTCCAGAGTGCAGACGGCCCTTTTGCACTTTTCCATACCTGATCCTGTGGGCAGCCATTGTAAGCCTATCTTCTAACTTCTTATGTATTTGTATATTTTTCACTGAATCTATTCTTCCAGTAAGCACTGACTGATGCACCCTGTAAGCACAGATATCATATTGATTCTCTTCCTGGCATGTAAGCAAAGGTATTTGAGTTATTATAGGATAGATGCTAAAAATGCAGACAGCAGAGCCAACATACCTTGGCTCAGATTGTGGCTGCACTCTGACTAAACATGCTACCTTGGATAAATTAACTAAATGTTCAGTCCTTTGGTTTCATCATCTGTGCAATGAAGTTGCTGACAGTACCTACCTCATGGAGTTATTCTGAAGATAAGATGAATTCAAGTAGGCAAGGTTCTGCTTCATGTGTATGAAACACTATAAGTACTATGCTATACGATTGACAGCTGCTATTTGAATTTAGGGTCTTGTTATTAGAGACATGGAGGCATCACTTTCTGAAATGCTTCCCCAAGGCTGGGCTACTATATACTGCTTTGAGTTTCTTGTGTGCATTGCTCTTGTAGCACTCATAATATTGTGCTGAATCATTTGTTTCACCCTATCTCCCTGCATGAGACCACAACCACTATACATGTAGGAGCAGGTCTAATTCACTTTAGCAATGTCCATGTCTGCACGTAGAAAACATTCCTGTGATGATAGGGGCTGGGTCCTTAACTGCATAAAGCCAGCAAGATACAAATTAACGAAGGAATGGTGAAGAATAATTGCCCTCTGGAAATACCAGGGGTCAACAATTATGCAACGTTAGCTTACTGTCTGTCATGTGGAAAAATAGGCTGATAGTTTCATATTTCTTATTTTCCAGAGGACCTTTGTATTTTTTTTCTATTGCTGCCGTAACAAATAATCACAAACTTAGTAACTTACAACAAAACAGATATATTTCACATTTCGACTGTCATCAATCTGGCAAAACTAAAGTCAAGTTGTTGGCCTTATTTTCTGAAATCTTAAAGGAAAGATCTGTTCTCTTTCTGTACCTTCTGGAGGCTGCCCACAGTCCTTGGTTTGTGGCCTCCTTCCTTCATTTCACAGCCAGCACTGAATGGTTGAGTCCTGACTCAGTTTTCTGTCACTATATCAGAATCCCCAAGACCAGTGATTTATAAAGAAAATAAGTTTATTTTGCTTCATTGTTCTGAAGGTTGGAAAGTTCAGGATTGGGCACCTCCATCTACCCCACTTTTGTTTTTTTAGAACCAGGAATCGAACTCAGAACCTTGCACTTGCCAAACAGGTGCTATGCCAGCTGAGCTATATCTCTGGCCCTAAGCACCTCCATCTGGTGAGGGCCCCATGCTCCTTCATAATGTAGTAGAAAAGTGGGAGGATAAGCAGGTGGCTGTGAAAAAGAGAAAGGGTAGCCAAGTCCCAAGATAATTCATCCATTCTCTGAGCAAGTGTTAATCATTTAATGAGACTCCATTCCATGACCCCAAGCCCTCTCACTCATGCCAACTTCCTCACACTGTCACACTAAAGAATTAAGCCTCTACCTAAGTTTTGTTGGGAACAGACCATATTCAAACAAGTTGTCAAATTGTCTTGTTTCAGTCTCCTCTGTCTTCTTTTTTGCATCTTTAAGAACTCTTGTGTTTACACTATGCCATCTCCATAATCCAGGAAAATCTCCCTACTGTAAAGACAGTTAATTAACAGCCTTAATTTCATCTTAAATTTTAATCTACTTTGCTGCATCGGATAACATCTTCATATATTTCAGGGATTAGGACATGGATATTATTGAGGTGACATTATTCTGCCCACCTTTAACCTTAAATATGGACATAAAGGTGACTTTAAAATGCTCTGTTATCTATAGTTTTTGAGTTGTTGCCTTTGCTGACTTTCTCTCCTGTTACTGGCCCTTCTCACATATTTGGTAGTCATGGGGCTAAGTGTACTTTCTGTGAAGATTTCGACTGCAAACTTCTTGGACTACTTGGACTTCAGGAACTGTGGTTGTGTTGGTTTCTTTTGGGGTGGTCTTGGCAGTTCTGGTGGTTTTCTACACAACAACGATACAGGTTTCTCAACACTGTGGGTCAGAATCAATGGGGAAATAATCTGCATACCTCCAGGCTGAGAAACTATTTGCACTTCCCCAACTATGAGAGGCTCTCTCTGTTTCCAAACTTGGTAGACTTTCCTTTAAGACACGGCAAAACAAGCACCACATAGGACAGGCCACATAAAAACAGTACTGGGTGCAAAGGAAATTGCTTGCTGTTGGGCCAGCAAAATTAGTTGTATCTTTCAGATACAACTATATTTCCCATACCTGTGTTCTTCCCCAGTTTTTTGTTAATAGCAACTGACATTTTTGTGCTGTAAGCTGTTCTAAGCAGTTGGTATATATTAACTGATAACAATTATTCATGTCCATATCTCATGAAGAGGTTAAATGAACTGTCCCTGACTGTTTTGTTCCGAGCAGCTCAACATCAAAACAGAGACCTAACTAGGTTCAGGGTGTGGAGGAGTAGGCAGTATCAACATAAATTGCACATAAACACCACTTAAACAACTTTCACTCATTTATTTCCCTCAAGAAGCCAAGTAAGAACTGCAAGCTGGAGGAGCTAGTGGGTGGAATGCACATGCTACTTGTCTTGGAATGGACTAGTGACTCAGTGCCTCAGCTAACACTCATTCCCATCAGGAAATTCTGGACATTTCATTGGCAGAGGTCTATGCCCCAGTCTTTTCCAGGAGTAGGAGTTGCCTTATGGGCATGGGTAGTAGGTGCAACCTCTCAGAAAATGCCAGGAGTCAACTTCCTCATGGCTGGGTAGGTGGCCTTATGTTCCGATTGGAAATGTTGAGTGTTCTGTGTGCACAACACAATCTGTTGGTTTGCAAATGCATCAGCCCTATTTTGTTTGGCTACATTTAAAGTTTTATAGCCATTACATCGTTATATATGCACAGTTGGCCAGTTATACCACTCCTTAATAATGCAGTTGAGAGCTTTATGGAATTTTTAAAAACATATTATGACTTTGAGGGATAACATATATCTTTTAAGTTCGATTTTAATTGCTTTTGTAAAAAAATGCTCACAGGGAAAGGAATGTTTTTAGTTCAAAAGCTTTTCACTATTTGTTTGTTTGTTTGTTTAAACAGCAAGTAGGTTTTCATTCACTCCTGTTAAAATGTTGGGTATGGAATTCTTTAATTGCCCAGATAGTGATAAAGCTAGGATTCATATCCAAGAAGTTGATATGCAGAATCTACATTCTTAACTACTATATCATACTGACTGCCTTTCTGCTTGGAATTAATACTTCATATTGAACTGGTTATTTGCAAGTGTAAAGACCACAGCAAAAGAAAATTCAGATTATCAGCATGCAGGTTATATATGTCTTTGTAGCACACTATTATGTAAGAAATATTTAATAAAGGAACTAAAACTTCTGGAAGGAATTGCTAAGAAACTGATATAGGGAATCTTTGAACTTTATAATTTTCCTGACTTGTTATATATTGTTTTGCTTTTTCCTTTAATGAAATTTCATTTGACACAGTTTGATTAGTATGATTTCAGTTATTGTACTTGTTGCTTTTCTGTGGCTCTCTCAGTGATTCATGTGGGTTTCTGGATGGACCTCTAGCCAATAAAATGTAAAGCTTTCATAGAGAAATCTGGGCTGTTGGCACCATGAGCATTTCTGACTTAAGAATCGCATTATCTTCCTTTAAAACTAAGGTGAGGGTCAGGTGTGGTGGCTCACGCCTGTAATCCCAGCACTCAAGAGGCTGAGACAGGAGGATCATTGTGAGTTCGAGACCAGCCTGGGCTACAAAGTGAGCTCATGGCCAGCCTGAACTGCATAGTGAGACCCTGTCTCAAAAAGACAAGGGCTTGGGGTCTAGCTCAGTGGCCCAAGTGCCTGCCTGGCAAGTGCAAAGTCATGAGTTCAGTCCCTGGTGCCGCAAAATGACTAAGATGAGGAAATGACACTGTTTTGGCTAATCTATGGCTCTGGCATGTGCTGGTGAATTTGCTCAGGATGCATGGCACAGGGCATCAGTGGATAACTGGTTTAATAGATCTGAAATACCATCAATGGACTCAGGTCCAGGGAAGATCAGTGGAAAGTATATGGATGGAATAATCACACCAAGTCAAACTCAAAAACAAAATCTGCGCAAGTTTATGACTGCGTATCTTGCAAAGAGTGTTCATTTGTCTCCCAGGGTGAAAAAAAAAACATCAAAAACAACCCAGAAGATGAGCATTCTTTAAGTTGGTAGCCTTTTCTTTCATGTCAACAGCATGGCCCAGGAGAATGCTATGTGCTCACATTTTTAGAGCAGTTGGACATAATTTTTGGGCAAACATGTTTGAAAATGATAAGATACTACTTTACTGTGGCCCTCAACAATTCTTGGAGACATTCAGGGCTTGTAAAGAATCCTGAATTATCAAACAAGGAAACAAATTCAATCTTTCTTTGCTTAAGAATCCCATTACTCAATCCGTCTTTGTCATACAGGAAGTTGTGAGGAGAGTTATCAGTAGTGGTTGTGTGTTTGTGTGGACACTTTATGCACACCATATGTCTTAGTTACTTTTCTCATTGCTCAGACAAAATACCCAACACCCACAATTTAAAGGAGAAAAGGTTCATTTTGGTTCACAGTTTGTAGAGGTTTCAGGCTATGCTTGGCTGGCTCCAAGGGAGGTCGGCACGGCAGAGGGGCATCACAGAGGAGAAATAGTCCATGCTGTGGCAGGCAGAAGGTAGCAAGTGGTAGCAACAGTGAGAACCAGTAACATCAGTAAGTAGCAAAGTAGCACCAGCAAGCTTCCATTTCTCTTTTATTTCATCCAGACCTTTTGGGTGGTGGCCCCCAACACGCATGTTGGACTTTCCCATTATTGACACCTGGAAGTATATTAACCAATCAGGAGACCAATTTCATCGTCAAACCCTTAATCCACATGCCCAAAATCCAGCTACCTCTGAAAAGCCCCATCTATTTACACAGGAGGGTTTGGGAGGACATCTAAATACAAGCCATATCACTACTTAGTATTGTAAGAGAATGAAACTGATATTTAAGGAGTGCTTACAAAATGCCTAGGTCCTTTAATACTCATGACAGTGTTCCAATAAAGTCAGATTTTAGGCTGATGGACTGAAGCATATCTATCAAGATTAACCAACTTGTTATTGTCAGAAATGTGATTCAAACACAAGTTTCACCCCAGGCCACACTCTTTCCATTACTATATAATGCATCCCTCATGGAATTGTGTTTAATCACCAATGAGATCATTTCTGACCTTTCATGTTTAGAACTCAACATTAATTCAAATAAACCTAATAAAGTTTATAAATACTTACTGCTAAATACTTTTACTACTCTCCACTGAGTATGTGAAAAGCAATTTCAAATTGATTGAATGCACTTTTACACATGGTTTAGCAGTAGAGCAGTTTCAGGTAATTCAGCAGAGATTTTATTTTGTACTGAAAAACAGACATGATAGGTGCATTTTGAATTAGCTTGAGCATTCTCTTTGTAATATGACTAACTGGCCCTCAGATGAGCTATTCCTTATGTTTCTCATTTCAGATCCAGATGAAATATTTCTTATGCTTTCCAGTCAGGAAGAGGGCCATATTCAAGGGGACAAAAGGTGAGTTACAGATATCTGACATATTGATTCACCACCTACTCCTCAATGCTATGTTGTGCTCTTAAGAAGTTAAGATTGAAGAGAGTGATGTTGGTTTGGCATTCCACTCTGAGCTCTCATGAGCATTTTTCAAACCCTGATGAAAAAGAAGGAACATTCCTTTGCTGCTGATCATGATTGTTACAGTTCATGGAGCCTCATCTTTTGCTGTATATTCCTTTTGAAAATTTGGGATGACAGTTGATTGAAAAAGAAATATGGAACCTTGGCAAACTCTGGATCCTATTGTAGCTCCAGGGTTATAAAAATCAACCAACAATGCAAGTCCATTGAAGAGTTTATACAGACTAGTTCTGTAAAAACTAAATTATAACACCAGTTTATGGAAATGCAGTTGCTATATTTTGGCGGCTTGTCTGCAGTCTTTGGATTCTGAATAAGGAATTTAAAGTAGCACAGTGTTATGATTGAGTCTAGATGTCCCCCCAAAGCATCATGCAGCCATAAGAACTTTTTTTGGAGGCGGCCGTATCTAGAGTGTACTGATTGCAGTGCAATGCTGGGATTAAGGGTACTGGGATTAAGGGCGGGTTATTGCTGGGTCAGCCCACTGATTATATAGGCACTCTCCTAATTCAGGTAGCCTCCATACAATATAAGGGACAGAAAGAGGCTTGTCTTCTCTCCTTTCTTTCTTGTTGCTTTCAGTATCTTCTGTCACAGTGAAGGGTTGCCCCTCTGCCACATCATCCTGCCTTAGAGCCAGTTGATTAGGGACTGGAACCTTTATAAACTGTGAGCTAAATAAACCACTCCTCCTTTAACTTTGGGTGTTGGGTATATTTTCCCAGAAACAAGAAAAGTAACTAAGACAGAATTTGGTCCCAGAGAAGTGGGGTCATTGCTGTGACTATAACTGGCCATATGGTTTAGGAGCCTTTGGGAATGGCTTGTGGGGAGAATTTGGAATGAATCAGAGATAATGGCTGAAAAGGTAGACCTAGAATGCCTAAGCTGTTCTGTATGGGAGATTCTGGTCAGAGCTCAGAAGACAAGAAAGTCAGTAAAGACCAGACTCAGGAAGTTTCTGCTAGGAAGAAGGACTGATTGGTTGTTGGAGTGCTGACAATGTGTGTTATGGCTTGGCAGAAAGTTTGTCTGCATTTTGCCTGTTCCCAGAGACTGAGATTGAGGGTGGTTGACTAATCTGGCAGAAGAAATTCAAGGCAGTCTAATGTTGAAGCAGTGGCATCACTACTTTTGGGGGTTTTTAGCCAGATTTATGGTTAAGAATCAACAGCAAAGAGCCCAGGAGAATGGTTTAAAGTGTTTTGAGTTTGACCAGAAAAGAAGCTCCAGTAAAGGTGTAGACTGCAAGGATAGAAAAGAGAAAATCTTGATTGCTGAGAAGAAACAGGAAAATAGAAAAGATGACCTGAGGGCATCACAAGAAAACACAGGCTTTCACCCTTTGCAGCCTCAAAATTGCAAAAGTGGAAGTCTTTACTTTGAGAAGAATGCCTTGGAGCACCGTGTTCCAGAATGGCAGCAATGTAGACAATCTGTTCCTCAGAATTGGATTCAGAGTGCCCAGCAATCCAGGTACTCAACCCCTACACCAAGAGAGAGGAAAGCCTGGCTACTGCTCCAGGTGGCAGCATACCTTGGCATCATCCAAGTGGTGCTGGTTTTAGGTACATGTAGAATGGAAGAGTTGTGGATTCAGGAAGCCTTCTACCCATATTTCAGAAAGCCAGAGAGACCAGACAGTGTGCCCCTGAGAGGGCGGTGCATGAAGTTGTGAGTGTGAAGCCAAAGGTATAGTGCAGACCCCAGAAGTTTGGAGAAGCCAGGAAGGTAGATCATTCAAGGAAAACTGCAAGGAGAGAGAAAATTGGGCCCAAGAGAGAAGCCATGGGAGCTACAACTGCTGAAAATGCTGTAGGGGTGGAGCCACTCAAACTCTTTGGAGTTTACATTTTCCCACAGATTGCTCCAGATGCCACACAGAACTACAGGAGTTAATGTTTTCCCTGTGGGATTTTGGACTTGCTTTGGTCCCATTCCTTTGTAGCCTCCAGTTTTTAACTTTTGGAATGAAAATGTTTATCTTGTGCCATTGAATGTTGGAGGTGTTTAACTTTCTTTTCATTCATATAGGGGCTCAGAGCTAAGAATTTGCCTTAAATCTCAGAGGAGACTTTTGACTTGGACTTTTCACCAGTGCTGAAACTGTTAAGATTTTGGCAACTCTTGGACATGGACTAAATGTATTTTGCATAAAGGGATGTGCATGAGTTTTGGGGGGCCAGGGGCAGAATGTTATGGCTTTTATCTAGACATCCCCCCCACCAAAGCCTCATGCAGTCATAGTGTTTGTGGAGGTGGCTGAATCTAGAGTATGAGGTTGATTTGTAGTATAAAGATGGGATTAAGGGTGGGTGATTGTTGGACCAGTCTACTGATTGAATTGGCACTGCCCTATTCCAGGTAGCCTCCATACAATATAAGGGACAGAAAGAGGCTTGTCCTTTCTCCTTTTTCTCTTGTTGTTTTCAGTATCTTCCACCACCCTGAAGGGTTGCCTGCCATCCTGCCTTAGAGCTACTCAGTTATGGACTGAAACCTTTACAAACTGTGAGCTAAATAAACCTTTCCTCCTTTAACTTTGGGTGTTGGGTATTTTGTCCCCAGCAACAAGAAATGTAACTAAGATGTGTGGTAATAATCACATAGTCCAAAAATAAAGTTTCTTTGCTCATCACTTTAAATTTGAATTTTATATATTTAAATGTAATGCTTGGATGTTTTCCTTAAAATGTATAAAGATTTATAAATTAGATTGTCAGATGTAGTGAAATACCATTTTTGCAAGAAAAACCTAAAGAGATTTAAATCTAGGAGAATGTGTTATGGTACGATTTTAGTTGCACTGTGTGGTTTTCTTACCCTGCCACACTTTTTTGTCAGGTGTCTATTGTAAATAATGACAGAATTTTATGAAAGAGGTAATGTTAAGAGTTATAATCTGTCACCTCAGATTGAAATTAAAAATGCCACCCATATTATGTTCCTGATCTTATTGCATCTAGCTAATAGTTCCAAAAAAGTTACCCACATATTGACCTGGGAATAGTAACATTGCATGAATTATAATTAGTAATGAACATGAGAAATAACAGTTTGCCACTTGGTTTAATATTCTGCTTGATTAGTTTAAATTTTATTTTTTCTTAGGATATAGATCTCCATTTGTGTCCACTCTTAGGATAATGCTGTTAGTGCATACTTCCACAATGTTTACTTTACTGTCAGACAGTATGTATGAGATGAAGACCTCACTGAGATCACGCCATTCATGAATACATCTCTTTTGATGGCAGACAACAAAACAGCAGATATAGGCAGTTGCTGAAAATGACCCCAGAAGATGCAGATAGTCAGAAGTCAGGTTATATGTCGGTTTGGGAGGGATGAGGGAAGATAAGTGATAGGAATGGAGAGGAAGGCAGGCTAAGTGAAAATAAATTCAAAAGAAAGGAACATACTCATCATTAGCCCTAAATTTAGGGTGCTAAATGAAACTACAGAGATAATAAAATAGCAGAAGAATCATAATGTTAATAATTAACATTTATTGAACTGTTATTTCGATTTTATAGGTGGGAAGCTGAGGCAGAGTGGTAGGTTAAATAGCTTGATCAAATTTACACAACTATAAAATGGCAGAGCTTCAATTCTAATCCTAATTGTAATGTGGATCATTTTAAAAATGGGGGATTAACAAAGTACATTCAGAGAATGAAAAGATTTGGAAGGAACAAGAAACCGAAGGAATAACCGGAAAAAGACTTTTTAAAAACTCCCAATGGGCTAATCAGTTGTGTATTATTGGCAGAGCACTTTGTATGTTAGCTCAAGTAATCTCGCTAACTCTGAAGTCAGTACTGTTGGTTCTAGTATTTTTCAAAGGAGATTACTTAATAGACGCTTGCAAGAAGTTAACTTCCGAAGTTGACTCTGCAGCAAGGTAAGGAAGACCGCAGGAGACTTGGAGACAGAAAGGAGCAGGGCGGATCAAGGAGGTTGAAAGTGAGAAATTCAGGAAGTTTTCTATCTGGGCAGAGGAGGGTTCCGGCATTCAAAACTCTCCAGCCCGCCCGCCAGCGAACCCCAAAGCCCGCCCCTCAGCCACAAGGCCAGGCCCCCTTCGTTGGATGTTCTCTGAGCTCGCAATACTTCCCTCCTTGTCTTTGACCCCGCCCACCCCGCCCACCCCGCCCGTATCATTTCCTGTGCGCCTGGTGTTGATTGGCCCAGAGGTCGGAAGTGAGGGCGGGCGGTGGGGCCGTTGCCGCAGTGACAGTGCTGGGGGAGTCCGAAGATGGCGGCGTCGCGTCGCTCTCAGCATCATCACCACCATCATCAACAACAGCTCCAGCCCGCCCCAGGGGCTTCGGCTCCGCCGCCGCCACCTCCCCCACCCCTTAGTCCTGGCTTGGCTCCGGGGACCACCCCAGCCTCCCCCACGACCGGGGGCCTGGCCACTTTCGCCTCCCCGCGCCACGGCCTAGCGCTGCCGGAGGGGGATGGCAGTCGGGATCCGCCCGACAGGCCTCGTTCCCCCGACCCGGTTGACAGTACCAGCTGTTGCAGTACCACCAGCACAATTTGTACTGTAGCCGCCACTACCGTGGTCCCGGCGGCTTCCGCTTCATCTGCCGTTGGGGTCGCTCTCAACTCAGCAGGCGGGGGCAGTAACAATTCACCGTCGTCCTCTTCTTCCCCGACCTCTTCCTCATCTTCCTCTCCATCCTCCCCTGGATCGAGCTTGCCTGAGAGCCCCGAGGCAACCGGGGTTAGCACCACAGCAACATTGGGGCCTGGGGCAGCGGTAGCTGGGACCGGGGTCCCAGCAGTGAGCGGGGCCCTACGGGAACTGCTGGAGGCCTGTCGCAATGGGGACGTGTCCCGGGTAAAGAGGCTGGTGGACGCTGCAAACGTAAATGCAAAGGACATGGCTGGTCGGAAGTCTTCTCCCCTGCACTTCGCAGCAGGTGAGAGATTTTGAATTGTTCAGGGGTTTTGGGGTGGGGGTCGGGTGGTCCGAGAGGGAAGAGAAAACAAGTTATTGTGTGGGGACAAGCCGGGGGCGTGGTTGTGGTTCTTTAGTACTTCACCTGGACACCTGGAGAGGACGGGTTCTTTGCTTTAGATAGCGTCTGGATGGCGGGGGCGTGGAAAGGGGACGAGTGAATTCATTCCTTTATGATTGCTCTGTACTTATTCCAAGACCCACTGGTAGTGATCTGTGGACATGTATAAACTTTTACAGTGCTAAGCGTGAGAACTTGAGTAGCTTGAGTGTAGTTTTGTGTTTGTGTGTTAGGTTTATTTTGGTTTTACAGGATGGTTGTTTCTTTAGGACCGTTTAGAGCAAAAGTTTTAATGTAACTCAACGAGTGTCTTGTTGTAGTCCCCCCACTGAAAGACTTACATGGACTGAGTTTCTGGAACGCCCAGGCTGCTTGGGGACAAAGTATACTTACATGAAACAACCGGGAGAAGAATATTTGGATGCATTATGATCTTTCAAGTTGTGAACACTGCTATTAGCATTGTAAAAGACAGTTTCCCTTATTTTCGTTGCCTCGGTTTTCTCATGGGCAAAATGATCTCTAAGGCTGTGTGAGGATTTAGTGAGAAGTACTGTGTGCCACGTAAATTCTTCAGAACTAGGGCAAATTCCTACATTGTGAACCTCACTGTATTTTGGGGTTGCTTTTTTTTTTTAAATAAAACTGAGAGAAATATAAAATAAAAACAAAGGCCATAAACTAACTGCCCACATACCTCTGCCTGATGTTTTTGAAGATAAAGATAATTACATTCGGAGCGTTACATTAGAATTCTGAACTTTATATATGTATTGTACAACTCAAATAGAACAGAAAGATACACGAAATGAAAAGGCACTCGCCACACACGTCAGATATAACACACCAAGGGTCCTCTAGTTTCTTGTTACATTTATAATGTCATTCCTTCAGTTCGTTCTGTTAATAGTAAAACATGTTTACAACTCTCTTATATATTTAATTTGTTTTTACTACAACTCAGTAAATACTGTTATTTTCATTTTACAGATAGTAACATTGAGGCACATGTTTAAGTAAAACCAGGTTTACTCAGAAAGTGGTGAGATTTAGATGTGAACTCAGGCAGGTTGATTTTTGAGCTTTTAAAATCCAGCGTAAACTATTATAAGTTATACAGGGTTTATGGTCACTTTTCATTTTTGTGAATAATTACAATATAGAATTTCTAATTTATTCAGTGTTTTGGAGAAGAAGTAATTGGAAGCTATTGACAAGACTAGCTCTTACATAGTTTTTATTAGAGGTCTTACTTAGAAATACATTTTATGTTGCTACAGTCATGCAACTGACTTGAAAGTTTTAGGCAACTATAATTTCTCTTACACATGTGTTATATTTTGATATTTTTTGCTATATTCCATTTCAGTTTTAGCTAATACTGTTTGTGAACCATAAATTGGTCATGACCAATGGCATGAGAAACAGGCAATCATTATTAGATCACTGGATCTATTCTTGATTTATAGATGGCTACTATTAGGAATGTAGTGAATTGGATCATAAATAGGCTTTTATCTAACTAGTTTCTCCAAGGTTTTGCTTATTTTAAATGAAATACCATTTCTTTTTCTTTAGGCTAAATAAAAGGCCTAAGCCTGGTTTTATAAATCAGCCGAGGTTGTTTATTTTTGCATTCTTTAACACATTTCACAAATTTTGTCATTTCTTACTATATTTTTTTGTAAGAAATTGCCAAGAAATGAGAGCTATATCTATATGTTAATTTGTTTGTTTAATTTACTTATTTCAGATTAGTCATATAAAATAGTACTTATCTTCCAAATCATATCTTCTATTTGCACAAGTTACTTTTAATTTGGGGGCTTTATGTGTACCCAGTTAAGCTAGAATACAAACAGTAAAACCACTTTGTAATTATGTTGTAGTTTTAAGAACTTTTGAACTGACTTTTTTAGGTATAAAAATTTTTTTTAGCTCAATTGTGGAAAATAGACAATATGATGATAAAGTTCTCTATGATATAAAAATATAACATCCTGTACTCAGTTTATTACACTTCCACTCAGTTTATTACACTTCTCAGTTTGTACACATAACATTATAGTTTTGTTAAATCTAGTTTCCATCGGGTATAGGTTAAGTGGTTAAAAGCAATTCTTAGTTGACCCTTAGCTGGTTTTATTACAGTCATTGAACTGTCAGGGAATAGCTGTTTTAAAGATAAGAAATCAGTACAGTCCCTTAGTTGGAAAAGTTTCAAAATTACAGTTAATTTGTTCTGCAAATACTTAAGTGTACAATACTGACACAATTTTTAAGTGGCAGATAGTCCACATCCTTAAGGAGTTACTATAGAGTGGGGAATTCTAAAGAGCAACAAAGTAACAAAATCCCACAATGTGTGTAACCTAAAGTGAGAGGAAAAGTACATTATAGTATCTTTTGGAATAATAGGAGGATGTTATCTTGGATTTGGAACTTTAGGAATTTTGTTTTGTTTGTTTTAAAGCAGGAAATGTACAGGGAGAGCCTAGCTAGTCAAGCAAATGTTGGAAGGAATAATGTTAAGTAGTCTAAAAATGAGTTTACAGTTCAGTAGCATAAGATGAAACCATTTTTAAAGTCTTCAGGTATGACATTAAATCATATTTAAGTCCACATGACTTTATGTTACCATAACGATAACCATATTCTTTCCAGTAGTAGAATTAAAAAAGAGAACTATGTTAATAATGGACTCATCCTACTCATAATTAGCACATGAACTTCAGTTACTGTTGTTGATAAAAGTTCCCAAAGTACTTCTAATGCCTTCACAGAATGATCATATAGAATTGATGCAGTTTTTTCTTGTTGACTAGAGTGTATATGAGACTTTATTTTCTATAGGTAAGGGCCTTGATCCTGGTTTTTTGTTGTTCAAAGTACAGCACTCAAAGGTCTTTTTAGATAGTACCAATTTTGAGTGATATCATCTCTAGTTCAATTCCTCACAGTGATATAATTTTGCTAAAGGATGAGTATAATTTTGATGTGGTTTTTTTTTATTAATAGAAAAGTTAAGATGAAATCTTTGGTTTTTTCAGATTTTAACAAAGCATTAAATTCTGAGATCTCATAATATTAACTTTAGGTTGAAAAATTTTGAAATAGGCTTTTGGTAGTTAATTAACTTTTGACTTGTCTTATGGTATGTAATATGAGGCATTTTGTATCAAAATTAGCAAAATACAGATTCTAGTTTCATCTTCTTTTGAAGAATACATTTAGCCTTACAGAGCCTGCTCAACTAACCCTTGTTTTTCAGCATGACTGTGCTTGCCTTTTTCCCCTCTCACCAATATAGATGTTTTTCCCTAGTGGAAAACTATCCTCTAAACTGTTGCCATCAGTGGGTTAAAAAAAAAAAATGGGTCAGAGTGCTTCAGTCTTGAATCTTTTTGTGGTTTCTATTGTCTGACAAGGTCCTTGATCATATTTTCAAGCAAGTGTCCTATTTTGGGTACTAAGAATCTAACTTGGTGACTGATTTTTTTTTTTAAAGGACTAATTTCACAAATATCTTCCTAGACCAAAAATTGTTGGTTAAAAATTAGATTATCTTTTACTTACTGTTTTCTTAAAGTCTTACACTTTCCTTAAGGAATCTCTTAAAAAGTTAACATAGAACTTCTAGTTAGAAAGATGTACGAAGTTTACATTTTTGCCTTAATGCTGTCACTTTTTGGGAAAAGGTGATTTAAGGAATAAAATGATATATAAATGTATCTCTGATAATGAAAAGTTGGTAGCAAGCAAACTGTTAAATAATAGAGGAATGCTTCCATAAAGTATAACACTACAATTTGAATTACATACTATCTGCTTATGTATCCCTCCATTTATTAGGCTTTTTAATGCATGTCTATGTAAACTGCAGGCATCTGAGCAGTTGCTCTGAAGAGTTACTAGTACAAATCTTATTCACTGAGTTTTGAAAAATGCAAACACATGTAACCCAAACCCTCACAGAAAGTTATGACAACCACAGAAGGTTCTCTCATGCCTCTTACCTTTTATCCTTTACTCCTGCCCCTTGAACAATCACTGTTCATTTCTATAAATAAAAGTTGCCTATTTTAGCTTGGCATGGTGGTATGTGAATTGGGAGGCTGAGGTAGGAGTACCTGAGTTCAAAGCCAGCCTGGGCAACTTGGTGAGACCTTGCTTCAAGATAAAAAAGGCCAGGAATGTAGGTCAGTGTGAGGGCCCTGGGTTCTATCTCCAGTATTGCTGTCACACACACACACACACAAAGAGCTGCTTGTTTTAGTTAGAAGTTCACGTAAATGGAATCAAACAATATTAACACTTTCTGAAAGACTTCTTTTGCTCAGCATAGTATTTTTGATGTAGCATGTGTCAGTAGTTCCTAATTACTTCATCACATGAAGGTGCTGTAGTGTATCCCTTCTTTTGGTAAGACTTAGGTTGTTTCTAGCTCTGGCTATTATGAATCAAGCAGTTATAAGTATTCTTAAAGATTCTTCTTGTAATATAGATTTTGTTTCTCTGACAAGTACTGTGTTTGTTACTTTTCTTCATTGCTGAGACAAACACCTGACACCCAAAATTAGGGAAGAAAAGCTTTTTTTAGTTTACAGTTTCTGGAGATTTCAGTCCATAATCAGCTGACTCCAAGGCAGGGTGGCATGGCACTGGGGAAACACTTTAAGGCAGCAACCAGAGCAAAAGAGAGCAAATGCAATGTCTTCTCCATCCCTTATATTGTACACAGGCCACCACCACCCCCCTTCCAGGGCAGGTGTAACACTCACAAAATGTCCTTGCCCTCCTTTGCACAGGATGAGGATATTTACAAAGAAAGAACCCTGGCTCCCTGCTGAGTCAGTTAAATTTCTAAACTGCACAAGTTGACACAATGTATTAACAGTAACAAGTACCTAATATTGGAGTTGTTGGGCCTTTTAGGTAGTAGGTAATGTCCTGATATTAATAAGATTCAATTCCTCAGAGCTTGCTTGCTTCGCTTGCTTTCTTTCTTTCTCTCTCTCTCTCCCTCC
>RJWT010023688.1:0-16735 GCA_004365215.1 Cuniculus paca | reverse complement strand
CTATCAAAAAGAATCAACAACTGGGATCTCATCTTATATTAAAAACCTTTTTCACAGAAAAAGAAATCAACAACAAGGTGAAGAGAGAAGAGACAACCTACAGAGGGGGAAAATTCTTTCGCCAGCTATTCCTCAGACAAAAAACTAGTATCTAGAATATATGAAGAATTCAAAGAAATCATACTTCCAAATTTAAAGACCCAATCCAAAACTGGGCAAGTGAGATGAATAGACAGTTCTCAGATGAAAAAGCACAAGTTTAAGTATTGTGCAGTTTCTCTTATATAAGAAAACATATATATACACACAAATAAAGAGCAAAATAGAAGATAAATAAATAGGAAATGGGGAGAACTTCAAATAATTCCCTAATTATCTATTCTTTTGTTTCAAAAATATTTTAATGCATATACTAATTCATTTAATTTATCCTACTAATTTTTCTTAGTTCATTGAAAAGAAATTTTTGTGTTATTATGTTTGTTTCTTCTTTGCAAGAGAAAATTTTTTTGTCTCTGAGCAACTACTTTGAAAGCAATGATACACATCATTTTGACTATTATTTCATTATTTTGTCATGAAATTTTTTTTCATAAAATAAATCATTAACTCATTAACTTTAGGGAAGAGTACCAAAAAAGGTAAAGAACTAAAGTATAGCAGACATATTTTTTTATTTTAAAGAGACTAAAACAAAACAAAATAAAAATAGAACAAATTAGATCAGAACAGAAAAAATCAAGCAATACAGGATTTCAAAACAAAGCAACAGGAAATCAACAGTGGCTATCATAGTGTCTCTTGTTTTTCTTCGAAATAGTTGCTCATACCTTCACACACAATAAATTTGAACAAAACAAAATAGTATAAAACCAATCAAAACAAAAGAATGAAAGCATTACAGGCCTTCAAAACCAGACAATAGTAAATCAACAGTGGCTACCATAATGTCTCTTGTTTTCTTCAAAATAGCTGTTCATATCAGACATATTTTCAACAAGCAACAGAGGAAACAATAAAGTTGACAGTGTTCTAGTGACTTAAGAAAAAAAGAAGAACAATAACACAAAGTGCAAGTAAAGAACAATAAAGAGGAAATCTAAAACCTGAAGCCCCCAGACCCCTGTGTCTATAAGTTTCTGCCTCCTGCCTCAAGTGCAACAGGAAATGTTCTTGTTCAGTAACAACAAAATGTTCATGTTAACTTCTGATGACCTAGTTAACTTCTGCTTCATGCCCCAAATTCCCTAACCTCAAAAACATAACTATACACTGTTTCCATTTCTGTAAAATTTCTCTTGCTTGGATCCTAGACCAACACAACTTAAACTAGGTTACAAAAACTTCCCCTCCCCACTGCTCTGGGCTCAGACTTTGGAGTATGAACTCCTCTGGGCCCGTTAGTCTCATAAAGGACTTGGTTTTGTTCGCCTCTTGAAGCTCATGCTCAGTTTCTTGTGCCACCAGAGATTCCTGGTTCCTGTTTTCCATGACATAAAGAATACAGAAGACGGAACAGTCAACAAGTTTTAAAATTAAAAGATGATGTGTTGCATTACTCAATATTAATATTTAAAATAGACAATGAAATATAATGTTATCTTTTAAAATGTAAATAACTAAAATGACTCTAGAAGGAGTCAAAATAAAACTCACAACCATAAACAATAGTGAAAAGGCACACAAGAATTCCAAGCTCTGAAACCAGATGGAGCTTTTTTGAATGTTTAAGGAAGCACAAATACTACATAAATTCCTCCAAAGTACAGAAATTTGTAGACACATACATAATTTATTTGGTAAAGTTAACATTGTTCTGGTACTCAAACAAAAATAAAAATCAATCGCCTCTTAATATATGAAAAAACCTGAAATAAATTACTTGCAAACCAGCTTCCAGGGCCAGGGGTATAGCTCAGTGGCATAAGCACCTGACTGGCAAGCATGAGGTCATGAGTTCAATTCCCGATACCAGGAAACAATAAATAAATTAATTAATTAATTAATTAATTAATTAATTAAATAAACCAGCTTCCAAGATATGTTAAAAATTAACAGAAATTTATTCCCAGAATTCACAGATCTATTAAATATTCAACAAAAACAATTACATGATAGATAATAGAACACACTGAAAAAGATTTTGATACTACCAATTCTTACTTTTCTTAAGATTAGAAAAGTAGAAATTGAAAACTTTCTGAACATTATTAAATCATCAAAGAACATCACTCTTCAAGATAAAATACTGGAGGCTACTCCACTAAAATCTGGAGCAAAGCAAAAATATCTGTCATGGACATTATTGCACAAAATTATGCATTGAGTTCACGACATCAAACTTTAAAAATCTAACATGAAATATTTGGAATTAAGAAAAATAAACAGTTACTGTTTATTGATATGATTATAGGTCAATCATGGAAGAAAATCATGTTCAAAATAAATCTCTTGAACTTAATGAGTTTAATAAATTAGAGTAAAGGAAAACAAATGTTAACATTATCAATTTTTCCATATTCTCATGATCATCAGTTGGAACATGTAGTGGAAAAATATCCAGATTAGTAGCCTACTAAATTTGTGACCTTCAATCTCTGCTATATCCTCCACAGTTCCTAGTGATTCTGTCATAGGTCTGTGGTCCACTTCATCTCCCATCACAGTCCATTTATCTCCTTCTAACACATAGCCACTGCTTTCTCATCATATGTGAGCTTTCTCAGCTTCCTGCCGCTAAGTTTACACCCACCTCTATCTAACCAATCTTTTGCTTTCTTTTCTCTCAAAGTCCCAGAGCTCTCACTGTTCCCCTATCTTCTTACCTTTTCAGAAACTTTGCATTGTTAATTGTTCTTCCTTTCTATTTTGCCATCAGCCTCTCTTCCTTATTCTTCTATTCTACTACTATATAAATACAAGGTTTTAAAATTCTTCCATCCATTTCCATGCTCTCTTGTTGTTGTGTTTTTTTCCTTTATGATATCTTCTCTCTATAATAAATTTGGAATGTTATTTATATTTGTAACTCTCATTTCCTCATCTTCTATTTTCTCCTTTAACCTATTCTAATATGGTTTCTATCACACTGCTCCTCAGAAAGAACTATTTTAAAAGTCACTAATAATCATCATTTCACTAAAGACAATGAAGAATCTTCAATCTCTGTCCTATCAGTTCATCTTCACTTCTTGAATTCTTGTATTCCCGTGACACCATAGTTTACTGATGTTTATCTATTTCTGGTCTCTCTTATGGATTCTCTTCCTTTTTTATCTAGCTTCTAAATGTTTGGATTTCTTAAAGTCATGGTGAGGAAACATTTCTTAATCTTTCTAGATTTTTTCATCTCTACCTGAAATTTTTTAAATAGGCCAGCACTGTTCTATAAGTAGCCTACTGGAAACTTAAAATCATGGCTAATACAAACTGAGATGTGCTGAAAGTGTAATACACACGAAAGAATTCAAGTATTTAGTATAGGAGAATAATTCATGCAATAGCTCATTAAAATTTCATGTTGATTATATTTGAAACATTATTTTAATATATTGGTTAAAGGAATTACACAATTTTAAGTGATTCATCAGTTTATTTTTTAATATAATTTTTATTGGTCCATGTTTGTAGTACATGCAGTTTACAATCATCTTGGAGAGTGGGTGCATGTATATAATACAGCCTGTTTCCTTTTTTTAATTCCCCTTCCATATCCCTCCCTCCCTCCTCCTTTAATTTCTCCTTTGCCCATTTTAATTCTTGTGATAAGTAATTGATTGTGTCAACTTGAGTAAGAAATGCCTGACTAAATTGGATCAGCATAGCTCTGGATGTGGTTTTGGGAATTTACTGAAGAGTTGCTGGAATTTACTGGATATGAGTGACAGCAACAAATGGGCAGGCTGCTTGAATGGTATGAAAGGAAAACAAACAAGGAAGGCTAGCTTCTGTTTCATCAGAGAAGCTCAAGTCTTCACATTCACCTTGGACATCATCCCCTGGCATTCAGCACACTCTTCAACCTCCAACACAGACCTTTTGGCTTTCATAGCAGATCCTTTGGCCTCATGATATGGGTTTGTGTGGGACACTATAGTGAGTTCCAGGTTTTGACTGAATCCTTTTTGTGCAGACAGCTGTATTGCACTTTTCCGTGCCTGACTCTGTGGGTAACTGTTGCAATGTATTTCGCTCATTTTTCCCCAGCCCCTTTTAAATTTTCTCCCCTAAGGCTAAAATCATCTTATTAAGGGGATATCTGCTGCATACAATTTTCTGATTTGTTTTAGATTTGGTTATATAACCACAAATCTTGTCCCTACAGGTAAAAGTGGCAAATTAATAGTTACCACGGTTTGTCATTTTCTAGGCTGCACTTGATGCTATTGTTATTATTGACTATACTACTTTAGCCAAGGTGATACAGTTGTTCCAATCAGTTGTTCTTCTTTATATGCCAAGACCAAGATTGCTTGAGGATCAAAACAATACTATAGGCTAGTACCAGAAGCTAACCCAACTAGGCAGCAATGTCTCACCACCAATAAATTGAAGAGGCAGGATTTTGCAACAGACTCAAAAGCCAAAAGCCAGCTACACCTAGAAGACATCTCTGAAAAGAAGTCATTTCCTAGGGGTTCTCAATACTAGCAATAAAGCTACCTACCATAAGCAATTTATAAGCATCAATGCAGAAATTAAGCTAAAAAGAAAAATAAAAAAGAAAACGAGAAGACACAGAAGCAAGACACAACCCTAGACATTCATATGCCAAAGGCAAACCTAGGAGGCAATGAGGTGGAACAATTTGAAAACCACCCACCTGAACTCTCTGCAATGGTAACAGTGGAAGTCACAAAGCAGATGAAAAAGACTCCAGAAAAAATCAAATTAGAAATTGTCAGGTAACTAAAGAGATGATGGCCTTAATGAAAAACATCGTTAGTGAATCTAGAGTAGATACAGACAAAAAAAATGGGGTTTATAAAAATGATGGAAATCATGAATGCCCAACATAGGAAATAAATGAATCCATGGAAAAGATTCAAACAGATATCTGGAAGACTAAAAATTCTATTGAAAGTATGTACAGTAGAAGGAATCAATGTGAGGACAGAATACCAGATCTAGAAGACAGGTTTGAGGTTAGTGATCATGAAAAGAAACATTTCCTAAAAATAACAAGGGACCATGAAAAATCAGTCCAACACCTGCTAGGTGATATAAAAAGAGCAACATAAGCTTGATTGATGTCAATGGAAAAGCAGGAGGTAGTGCAAATGAAATAAAAATCTTGTTCACAAAAACAATGGCAGGCTAGGGATTTAGCTTGACGGCCTAAGCACCTGCCTGGCAAGCATAAAGTTGTGAGTTCAATCCCTGGTACCACAAAAAAAAAAAAAAAAAAAAGGCAGAAAACTTCCCAAGCATGGAAAAGAAATTTGATGTCCAGATAAATGAGGCATATAGCATTCCTATTAGCCATGATCAAAAATCTATGGCAAGGCACATAATAGTCAAGATTCTAGAAATTCAACACAAAACCTGAATATTAAAAGCTGTTACAGAAAAGAAACAAATCAACTATAAAGAAAAACCCATCAGAATCACAGCAGACTTCTCAACACAAATCCTTGAGTCAAAGAGAGCTTGGAACAAAGTATTTCAAACCCTAAAATAATCTCCAAACCAGATTGACAAAGAAATAAGATACTTTCATGAGAAAGAACACCTGAAGAAATTTTATGACCACCAAACCAGCACTCCAAAATGTTCTGAAGGATATTCTTGAAAAGACAATAAAGACTACAATCCCATGAACATCAAGAGAATGAATCTACCTGGCAAGGAAAGCAGTTAAATAGAGGGGAACAAAAGGGAGTCAGCAATAGGAAAATAACATGACAAGGGTAAATCAATACATATGAGTTATAACAATCAATATAAATGGTCTCAATTCACCAATCAAAATAAACAGACTGGCAGAAAGGTCAAGAAACAAGATCCAACAATATGCTGCATACAAGAAACACATTTAACCAGTTGAATAAAGAAGAAATGCATATGTCTTAATTGATGTTGAAGAGGCAATTGATAAAATATATCACTTTTTCACAATAGAACTTCAGCCTACAGACAGCATCATGTGTAATAGCAAAATATAAAAAACAAAAATTATCAGTGTTTCTATCATCAAAGAATAATGCAACAAGACCAAAAGAAAATAAAAGAGAAAAATACTCAAGAAGATTAAAAAAAAATCTGTTTTATGAAGATGATGAATTGTTATACTCTCAAACCAATAAGCTGAGTTAGCTTTCATAGAGTGATATCTGTATGATATATCACTAAATTTAGTCAGAAGAATTAAGATTCATTCTTTGCAGAATCAAATGTTAAATGTCTAAGAATAAATTTATCAAGTAATGTGATACATATATATAATAATTTTAGAGTAAGATATAGAAGGCTATATGAATTAATGAACAGATGCCATATACTTGGAAGCTTTAAACATTCATTTATTTTATAAAAAGAATTTGGCAAAAGCAAAACATTTTCCTGGAGTTATCTAAAATAAAACCAACTAAACAGAATAGCCAAAACTTTTGAAAAACAAAATATGAAGTGAACTTTGTCAGTATATAAAATGTTTTATGCAGTACAAAAATAAATTAATTCTAGTGAAAATAGCAAAGCAATGGATAAACAAATCAAACAATTGAAATAGAATATGTGATTTTTGGATATGATAAATTTCCTACCTAAAACCATGAGAAATTATAAATTATTTAATACATAATATTGACATCTCACTCATTCAAAAAGAAAACTCACATGATTTTCACATCATAAACTCATAAGCTCAACTAAATCTCAGGGATTTAAATGTTTAAAAAGAAAAGTATTGCATCAATATTTATATAAAATGTGACAGAGGACTTTTCTAAACAAAGTAAAATTTCTAGGAAAGAAAATACTAAAAAATTTAAGTATCTAAAAATTTAAAATGTCCATAGATTTTAAAAACACAAACACAAATGAGAGAAATAAACAAGGAAAACGTTCATATTTGTTGCATGAAAGAATATTATCCTAACAAAAGAGATACGCAGTATTTTACAAACCGAGAAAGATTCACAACAGTATAAAAAACGGATAAAGAATATAAATTATCAGAATAAAACATATAAATAACCAAAAATTCTACATCACTAACAATCAAAAAACTTAACTGAAATAACCTTAACAATATTTCTCCTAAATTCATTGGCAAAACCATTCATAAATTATAATTAACTTTGATCAATACACAGTGAGACTAACATTTTATTACAAAATCATAGTAACTCAGTAACTTTGTATCACTCCTCTCACCATTATTTTTTACAGCGTATACAATAAAAGTTTTAACAACTCCTAAGGAAATAATTTAAAAGACGGTAAATAGTTTACTTGTTGTTTACATATACTATTATCACATTATTTTTATTATTGAAAATTGTTAGCAGTCATAACCAGTTATAATGGAAAGATTAAATATGTATGGAACATTCACTCTGTATGCGTTGAAATTCACCTTATAAGAGGCATGTAGTAATACACTAATGTATCAACTGAGAATTTCAGTTCAAGTAGCAAAATCCTACTTCACTAAAAGCCACATTTTAAACACTAGACTGTCTCACAGAGCCAGAATTAAAGCTGAGTAAGAAAGCCTAAAGACCCAAGCATGGATTGTTCTGAGATCCTCAGCACCAGAAACTCTCAAATCTTCTGATGAAGACACAGCAGTAACATGTGTCTACTCCAGTCACCTTCCAACTCTGAATGTCCTCTTTACTTCCCAGGAGGAGATCTGCTGGGTTCAGCTTTAGCTGGTTTTCTCACTGCTTGGCTTAATCGGCCAGGCCAGGGTGGAGAGTGAGTGGTACCAACTCTTCCTTTTGAGATGAAAAGCCACTGCCGTATATATGTATGACAGCCTTTTTTTTTTTTTTTTTTTTGGTACCGGGGATCGAACTGACGACCTTGCGCTTGCCAGACAGGCGCTTAAGCCGCTGAGGTATATCCCCAGAGACAGCCTATGTTATAAGGCTCATTTTTTACCACAGTTCAAACCACAGTGCCATGATTTTATACAATCTTTAAATTATTGGAGGAATATTTGAAAGAAAATATTCCAAAATGGTGGCAGTTGTTAGTTATTGTCTCTGAATGACAAGTTTAAGAGTGAACTTTATTTTCTTCATACTTTATATATGTAAAATTTTTCTTGTGACAATATGAATTTGACCACATTGATACTAGCAATTGGCTACACTCCTTAGCCAAGTGCCCGTTTTCAAACAAGCCTATACTATTTTTTTTTTTTAGTCTTTTTGAGACAGTTTCACTATGCAGTTCAGGCTGGCCTTGAGCTCACTTTGTAGCCCAGTCCTCCTGCCTCAGCCTCCCGAGTGCTGGGATTACAGGTGTGTGCCACTACACCCAGTTTACACTAAAATTTTTACATCCTGAGCGCTGGAGATGACAGGGAAACTGAGAGGGAGAACCTACTAAAGAGAATGGCAGTCACCGCATTCTTGAGAAGCAGAAAGCTTAAAGTGTGTGCTCCATTGTCCCTAATATTCTTGTAGGCCAGATTGGATTAGTCAAATAGCACCAGCTCATTAAGAGATTATTGCAGTCTTGGAAGTTGTAGTCAGTCATAGGACCCAGAATCATCATCAATAGTTACATTGGAGTAGGCATATACCACCAGATGGCGCCAAACCACATCTGGGACCAGGCTGAATTCAGAAGGTCTGATTGGATTTCCAGAATACCAGGTGGGCAGGTTTCACAGGCTGGCTCAGATTCTTCATGTGGTTGATTTTATTTACTTACTTTTTAGTCCACGTATCACACTAAGCTGTTTTATTGCATTACTTTCCTAATTTCTGGAAATTCTCTTTCAAGAATATTTTGAATAGATGACTCATTTACTTTATTCAGATCCCGAATGAAATATTGGATGTAGGTCATATTCAGCAGTCCCTGCTACAAAAACAAAACAAAACAAAACAAAACTTTACTACTCTCAGTGAAAGAATAGAGCACCACATATGAAGTCTTCTTGTCAGAACGTCAAATTTGCATCTGCTTAAGCCTCTAGATCTAACCTCTAGAGCGTAGATACACTTGGGACAGGGGAACACGAAAAATGACACCAAGGAAGCAATCAACAAAAGCCAGCATATAGGGAACTTTGCAAGACTATTTAATTTCTTAAATAATAAATTTCAAGAGGGAAATGTTAAATGAAAGTATGGGAGAAGTTTTGGTTAAAAGAGACGTGGGACTGAGGGGTGTGGTTCAGTGGTAAACACACGCTTAGCATGGGCAAAGCTTAGAAGGGAGAGAGAGAGAAACAGGGAGGGAGAGGGGAGAGGGAAGCCATTAAGAAAATTAGTGATGAAATACTATCCAGGATCTTACCTGGAATATGGCATCAAAAAAGTTTAACTAGTTTTTAGCTTTTCAAGATCTTATTAAAAATACCTCAGTCTTGTACTGTTTTTGTTTTTGTCCCCGCCGGCACCGGGGATCAAACGCACGACCTCGTGCTTGCCAGGCAGGCACTTAGGCCACTGTGCTAAATTCCTGACTCTTGATATCTCATTGTTATACCTATATAAAAGTCTAAAACAGTAGCCAACACTGTGGGAACCAGTCGAGTTGAGGCTTAAAGAGTTTTCCATTTAGTGAATAGAATTTATACAGTATGAGAAATAGTTTCTTGATAAATGGTATTCACTTAAATAACAATATTTTTATTGGGAGAAGAACAGATTGGGGATGGAACTCCATTGTCAATGCATGGTAAAACTGTAACCACACTTTGGCTGCAGATACTGTAAGAATTGGGCAAAAAACCAACAAAGGCATCATGTGAAAGCAATTATTTATAAGAAATGTACAATAAGGAGTATGATATGTCTGATTTGAAAATAAAATTTAAAACAAATACATTTTGAAACCAGCTGTTTTATATTTGAAATTATTGCTAAAATATTAAGATACAATAATATTGTGTTTATAGCTTTTAAAGTGTTCTTATATTGTAAAAATGAATGCTAAATATTTGAGGATTAAATTATACAATGTTTGACATTTATTTTAGGATAATCCATTTAATATTGAGAATCTAGATAAAATAAGATTGATCTTGAGTTAATAAATGTTGAAGTTGGGTAAAGGGTACATAACAATTCACTGCACCATTCCATTTTTCCTATGTTTAAATTTTTCTGTAATATAAAATTAAAAAAGAAAGTATAAAATGTCCATTCTAATCCCCAACTGGCCCAGTTCCCAATTTTCCCTAGGTAATAACTCTTTATAGCTTCTTATGTACCCTTCTTGAGTTTTTATCTCATATATTCTTTTTATAATTGGAAACACATTAAGATTCAGATGTTTAAAAGACAATTTTCTTGGGAAGCATCTCATGTTCAATCTATCAGTTGTCATCATTTGAGTTCATTCCACAAGGCTGATGCTCTTTTCCTCTGTAACTTTTGTAGACACAGCACCAGATCATTGGGACCAGAGTAAGTGCTTGGAAATAATGACAGCAGAATCATTCCTGGTGACTGTTTCCATGGGAATGGGAGTGAATCAGCAGCAGAAAACTCTTAAATTTCAGCCTGAGGGTCACAGAAGGCCATTCCATTTTCACAGGGTTGTGGCTGTTTATAGCTCTTATGTTGGGGAGGGGGCGATATCAAACATAAACTTATTTCATTAAAGAATATTACCTAATCCTAAGTATAAAAACCAGTCATTACTCAGGAAGCTCTGACAAACATTCTCCCCATGTATACATAGTGCCATCTGAGTAGTTGCTAAACACCATCATCTTCGGTATGACTGGTTGTTCTGAAATTCTGCCATTCTGTAGCATTTTCGAGTGGAAGGTGGATGTATGTAGGTTTTGAAGGATACTGGCTTACAACTTTGTGTAGTATTAAGGAGATTTTTTGTGTGTTAGTAAGAATGCAATGAATTGTACAGCTGAAAACTGGGATTAAAATTCAAATTAATCTTTGATGACAATAGTTTGAAAAAGGATAGCAGTCTCAAAAATTCTTAAATGAAAATAAGTTTGAGGAGAAGCTATTTAAGCATATTTTAAATAATTATGTTCAATCCAAAGGCTGTTGGTACATCTGTCTTTTTATTGTTCAGTAATACTAGATTATGGTTCCAGAACAATATGTGGTCTCTTCTTTATGCACATCCAGCAGCATGTATCTTGGCAATATATCATCTGGGAAAATTGTTTTCTGAGTGATGAATTGCCAGGTTAAGAGTATTATATTTCTGTTACCATGGCTTCATTATCAGAGCGTTTTAGAAAATGTTTTTACATGATACAGCAGTAATGTTGTGATAAGAATTAATATAACATTTTAACAAGTAGTTTAGAAAAGCCACCTGGTAGTTTTAGATTTGTACTCCACAATTTTATATATGCAATATAGCTAGTAAGACTAGCTGTGCATTTTATACCTACTTATATAAATGAAACATAAACAAATAAATAGATATTTTTAGCTGATCACTCATTACAATAGATAAGGATAAACAAATTTTGTGTGTAACACCAAAAGATAGTAAAATTAGCTCCATTTTCTTCAGCTTGAAAAAGGTGTGTGTGTGTGTATGTGTGTGACAGCAAGAGAGAGAGACAGACACATGGACACAGAGACAGAGACAGAGAGACAGAGATGGAGAGGTAGAGAGAAAGAAAGGAAAGAAAAAGGAGAGAGAGAGGGAGAGAGAAAGAGAGAGGATAAAGACAGGGGTATCAATGCATTAGAGGGAAATTATAGGATCATAATTTTTGTACTCTGATTGAAAGCAGTAAGTAATCACTGAAGCTATGCAATGACTTTCTGTGTAGGTAAACTTCAATACCTCCTTTGAAGGATGAGACATTTAAAACTGGTTAATAGTTATGACACTGAAAAATTTCCAGGTCTTAAAAATTTTTTCTCATAGAAATGTAGTGGGAACATGTAGTGTTTGAGAAAGACACACCATTTTCTCTAAGTAAAACAGAAGACAAAGGAACAAAAAGGACAACTATCAACTAACATAAAAAAAAAGCTAACAAAAATAACAACAGCCAAGTCTGAAGCAGAACGACTTGCAGGAACATTAAATACTGGTGCTGGCATCTTGCAGAATGAGAATGTTTATAACATGGAATGAATTCTCAGCAATATTACTTAGAGTCTTATGTCATTTCTCTGTAGTTTTTCTGTTACAATTCCACATTTCTCCTTTAGTACACACTATGTAAAGATATTAAAAGACAATATTGTATTTTACCTTTTGTTCGTGTATCTTGAACCTTACTTAAAATGTTCCATTTTCAAAATTATCACCCAAATGGAATTTGAACTCTTAAAAGTGCAAAAGTTCAAAATGTACCTACTTTCTAATTTTTCAGACACATGTTTATAACATTGTTTTAGAGTACAGTTCTGATAATATTTACTTAAATACTTCTAAATTTACAAACTGAGAATTGAGTGTTTTAGGGTAGAATTTGAGCTATTCTCTATGGTCATTTTTAGTCCTTATGGTCTATGAAAGAAAAAAACTCAAACCTAGGTTGACAAGTGCCATTTATATTCTAGCATGCATTGTCTATTTAAACCCTTAAAACAGCCCTCTTCTTTGGCTACAATACCTCATACATATAAGACCTGGTAGCATGCTAGCAGGTTATGTGTTCTTACTTGATGATCTGTCAAGGAAATCAAGGCCAAAGCATTACATAATTTATCCAAAGTTATGTGCTTAGTAAATGATATTTCTGGGATTTAACTCAGGTTTCTGATATCAAACTCATGTTTTTCTTCTCTATGGCTCACTCTTTTAGAATCAAAATACGGGCCTAGCATTGTATTTGAGACCCTTTAAGGGTAAGCAAGTCACCTGAAAAACTCTTTGTGAAGATGTGTATTAGAAAGGGGGCAAGTTTTTAATATAAGACTTTTGAATCTATCTTTGAGTTTGGCTTTGGAAGTCCACAATCACACCTCCCCACCCAGGAAAACAAGAAAACCCACCAATCTGGCTACAAAATGTGTCCTTTATGTGAAAATAGTCTGTGGCCCATTACAGGCTTACATCTTGGAGTGTGCTTTGGAATCACAAAATGGATGGTGACAATGGGAAAGGGATTACAGTACATCTTCAGATCATAAAATGTAATCATTTATGCCAGCGTGACATATGGGGCTGGCAGGCTTTCCATAATAAATTAAACTCAGAGGAATGTTTTAGGGTCTTATTTCCAAGAAGAGGGCTGAACAGTTGGGCATTCATCCATTTCTTATCTTTTATTCAATAAATATTCATCAAGTGCACTTTAAAAACTTTTATCATAATTTAAGTAACATTTCTGCATCCGTGAAGTGGGAACGAAATAGAGCCTACCTCACAGAGTTGCTTAGGTTACATGAAAGTGTATTCAGATGGGTTAGAATAGTACCTGGCATGTAGTAACTGCCCACTAAGTGTGCTTACAGTTGCACCAGACACCTTGCTGGGGCTGGAAATTCAAAGACAAATCTGATACCAGAAAACACATAGTTCAGTAAAAGGAGACAGACTTATAAACTAAAGGAATGTAGATCATGGAGTAGAAGGTTCTAGAGAATGCTAAGGTAGCATAAAGCAGAGAGTAATCAAGTGTATTTTGGAACTTGAGAAAGCTCCAGCAGGAAGAAACAGTCTGGTTCTTGAAGATATATGGAATTCTTGAGGTGGAGGACATGGGGAGAGGGTAAGGCATATTCTAAATAGAGGTACCGTAGAAAAGAGGCTCGACTTATTTATGGGTATGACTAAAGAAAGGTATTGGTTGATGAGAGGAAAGTGAAGGGCCAGACAGATTGATTCATGGAGGACTTTGTCTTGTCCTCATTAAGAAACTACTGTTGTGTCTTCTACAGGAGGGCATTATAAATAGATGTGTACTTTAGAGAAGTCACGGGTAAAGTGTGGAAGACAGACTGGGTGTGGGCAGAGAGAAGCTATGAGCCTGGAGACAAGAAGAAAAGTCAGGAGATTATTGAAACAGAATAGGCAGGACATGAAAAATGATTTGAACTATGAAGAGGTAAAATGGGTGTGAGAAGAATAGAATCAAGGGACCTTAAAGGGGGAGGATTAGAAAGAAGTTGGGCAGGTGACAGTGAAAACAAAGATTGAGTACTATTAATTTCTGACTTAAATGTTTCTCATGTACAGAAATATGGGGAATAAAGAAGAGGGAGGAACAAATGTGGAAAGTTAGATAATAAATTCTGCTTTGCACAGAAGAACTTCAAGATGTTGATAGAACATTCTGGTGAAAATGTGCTGTAGGACATTGGATGTGTGGCTTTTAATGTAAAAGAATGGTAATATTAGAAATTTAGTTTGGAGGCCATCAGCATTCTGATGGAGACCTATATGATTCTTTAAAGAGACCACATAAGCACGGAGGAGAGGATTGCTAGGAACCAAACTGTGGAGATGCTGGAGAAAGAGGAAACTTGAAAATGAGGTAAGAAGCAATAGTCAAGGAGATAAAAGATGGACCAAGACAGAGGGTGTCACTAAAACCCAAAGCAAGTTTAGAAACTTAATATGAAATACCCTAAAATGTACAACATGAAACCTGAAAGAAACCTACTGGATCTGAAGACTAGGGATTTGTTGTTATCGTGCTTTAATCTTTGTTAGAGTAGTTGTGATGGAACGCAAACTGCACTATGTTTCCTGCCAAAAGTATTCATGCATGTATGGTTGTATATCTGTGTATGTGCAAATGCACATAGATATATTTCCTGTTAACTAAGTTGCTACCTTCATAAGACTGCCTAAATTATTTTTTATTGTATGTGCCCCTTTTCTTCTCCTCATGTCTCTGGTTTCTCATATGTGTGCTCCAAACTATAGAAAACCACATCACCAGTGTCTTTCAAAGTTCCTGCTGTAATAAACAAATCCTTCAATCAGGACGCATCTTCCTAAGGAAAATGACTTTTAACAACAACAACAACAACAACAACAACAACAACAACAGAGTTACTCCTTATGACTTGAATCACATCTACTTACAAAATATTCTGAAAAGATTCTATCTCAATGGGAAGATCTGCCAAGATTCCTTAAGTCAGTTCAATATGAAGTTATGTGTTCCACCTTCGACCACGGGGTGAAGTTTCAAAAAAACTTTTGAAAAACTTCATAGAAACGATTGTTATATTTATATTTTTCCACAATGAGAGCAGGTCCTCAGCACTACAGGTTTTTCTGATTCAAGTTGTCCAAAAACAAAACAAAACGAAAACTAAAAATGACAAAATATTTTAATTTTAACTTTTTGTTTTGAAATAATTACGTATAGAGTCACTGGAAGTTACACATGTTCCACATAAAGAGCTACATATCCTTTACTCAGGTTCTCCTGGTGCGAACCTGTTAGAGATTTCAATGATACAGACAGCCACTGTAGCATACGTGCCATAGGTTCACCACTACTGTCCTACTGAGCACACCTTACTGAACTATAATACAACATCAGAACCTGGAAACTGACACTCATAAAACATGTTTGTATTGCTCTATGCAATTTTATCCTATGTGTAAATATGGTAGCCCTAGGACCACCGCAGCATTCAGAAACTATTTTATCACCACAAAAATTTCCCCTGAGACCCTTTTGTCATCTTAAAAATGTTGTATAAATGGAATAATATAATATGTGATCTTTTCATGGTTTTCTTCCTTCAGCATGATGACTTGAGATTTACCCAAGTTGTTGCAAGTATCAAGAGTTCCTTCTTTTTATTTCGGAAGAGTATTCAATGAAGTGGTGCACCGCCTTATTTAACTGTTCACACAGTGAGAGATTTGGGTGGCTTCCAGTCTGTAGCTTTTAAAAATGAAGCTGCTGAGAACTGATTTTTGTGTGGACCTAGTTTTTATTTCTATAAGGTAAATGTGCAGAAGTGTCATTGCTGTTCATATGGTAAACATACACTGTGGTCTTTCTTATGAAATTGATGAACTTTTTCAGAGCAAGTGGGTATCATTTTGCATCCCCAACAGCAGTGAGTGAAAGATGAAGTTTCTCCATGTCCTCTAAAGGATTTAGTATTGACACTACTTTTTAAAAAACCTCAGTTGTTCTAATAGGTCTGTAGTGACTGATCATTGTGATCCTAATTTGTATTTTCTTGATAGCTACTGATGTTGAGCATATTTTCTCAAGCTTATTTGCCAATTTATGTCCTCTTCAGTGAAAATTTTGTCTTTTGCTCACTTTTTATTGAATTTCCAGAGAGTTGTCTTGGGTTTTGTTTTTCTTTTGAATTGATAGAGTTCTTTATATATTGTATATACTTATACAAGATAGGATGTCAATATATTCTTTGCCAAATATATAGTTTGCAATTGTTTTTCCTAGTGTGTAATTTTGTATTCTCATCCTCATTCTCTTAACAAGATGTATCACAGGACAAAGTTTTTCAATTTAATTTATCAATTTTTTCTATGTTTGCTTCATTCTTCTGGAGTCATGTCATATTTGGGTTGTAAGACTGAAAATTCATTTGAATTCCTGGAGGTCAGTAAAACAATCAGTATTGAGTCCAAAAATTATCATATCTGAAACTACAGATGT
>RJWT010023687.1:0-16722 GCA_004365215.1 Cuniculus paca | reverse complement strand
TGTTGATTTTACTACAGCTAGAACCCACGTTGAGGGGCAAGAATGAGGTTAGAACAGTAGGCTGATCACATCATGAAAAGTCTGATACTTTACATGAAGTTCTACAGGCATGATTCTGAAAGCAAAGAGGAACAAACTTCCATCGATGACTATTGAGCATGGGAGAGGAAAGTTTACAATCATAATACTCCAATGATGTCCAGAGCTACTGAATTTTTAAGACCTCTATAGTTCTCCCAACTTGGGCAGTGTATATCTGCATATGAGGAGTGATCAAAATATATAGCGAATGCTTAAATTTTAAAAAATTATTAAAGGACACATCACCATGAAAATCTCTAAAAATATCTCCCTTATTTTAAATTCATTTACCCTGTTAATCTTGTCATTTTCTGTAACAGTTTTGAAAGTCCTCTTTTGTAAGACGCTTTACAAATTGTTTTAAAAAATACAGTGAATCCTGCTGCTGAGTGTCACCCAATGAAAAGGCAGGCTCCTAAAACTGTAACAGTGTCCTCATCTACCATATTCACCATGCCTGAAACAATGGGACTGCTGCCTCTTCCACAAAGTCGAGATGGCCATGAAAGGTAAACATTTCCAATGGATTCAGGACATTGAGGCAGATAGGACAGTCCTGCTAAAGACACTAGCAGGAGGAACAAACGGTCTCATGGAGAGGGGCCACCTTGAGAGCTATTTCAGTGAAGAGAAGACAGATGCATGTTTTGCTTATTGTCAACCACAGGAGTCCGCTAAACAAGCTTTATTTCACATCATGATTTCTGCATTCTCTTCCCTATTTCTTGCATTGTTGTGAGGTGGGAAATCAGGATGCCTGGGTTCCATCTGTACATGGCACCAGGTGCATGATTAACAGCACCTCACTCAATCTTTCCATGCTCTACTACCATTCTAAAAAAATAAGCATAGTAGTATCTACATTTTAGATGCTATAAGCACTAAAAGAAATGCTTTACAAAAAGCATTTAACAGATACCTGACCAACAAAGAATGTTCAACAAATGTTAGTTATCATTAAAATAGTGACTGCTTAGCTTTCTTTCTTTTGTGAATCCAGTCCTTCCTCATTCTGTGTGGTTACACTCTGGCAGTGTGAGTGGGTGGGCACAGGCTCTGGGCTTCATCAGTTAGTGTAATCTATTGTTTTGTGGGGACTGGTGCAAGGCAAAGAAAGTAGGTGGGCTTACTAGAGAAGCTGATTCAATCAGAGTCACGGAGTATTGTAAATCTTAGAAAATAAAGGTGCCTAAATGGTCATTAATGAGGGCTGGGGATCTAGCTCAGCGGTCTTAAGTGCCTGCCTGGCAAGCGCAAGGTCGTGAGTTTAATCCCCGGTGCTGCAAAAACAAAAACAAAAACAAAAAAAGGGTCATTAATGTCACCATCCATCCAAACCTTGACATGTGTAGCCAACCCTCTGCTTGCATACTTCCTTCAGAGGTAGTCCACTCCTACTCCCCACAGACTTAGCTGTTAGGGAAATGGAAAAGCTTTCATATTCACTAACGTATGGCTGTATGCTAAGAGTTGTGTTGGTCTCATTTTCATACAAAACCAAAAATAAACTTGTTAAGAGTGTAAAATATTTTATACTCATCGTACAAGGAAAGAAGGATGAGAAGACCATTAAAAACTTAATTGAAAATATAGTTTTATTGCCCATTATATTTGTTAGAAATTATTAGAAGTCAAGAACAGAGGCTCACTATTATTGTGCCAAGAAGGAGGCAATTCGTACAAGTGCACACATGGCCTGGAAGGGGCAACTTTCAGCAACATCAAGGCATCAGTTGCTTTACTCTTCTGTGATATATCCCCAATTTATTTCTGAAACTCTCCCCTGACCAGCTTCCATAACGATGCCAGCGTTCTCATTGTTCATATTATCAATCCAGCCCCAAACACTTACTTATGATGCTCAACTAGCTCTCTGAGTTCACTGACTTGTTCTTTCAATTCTCAGTCTTAAACTCCTAAGAAAGAACCTGTATCTTTTCAGTTCATTATTATTTTCCATTATTGTTGTATTTCTTATCACTAGCACAAAATACTTGATAACCCAACATAAAGAGGGAGAGGTTTATTTTGACTCACGGTATTCATAGAGTTCATTCTACAGTTGATTGGCTCCAAGGTAGAATGGCATAGAATAAGGGAGGAGCAGAGGTACACTGCTCCCTCCACAGCAGCCAGGAAGCAGAGGAATGAGGGAAAAGCTGGGGACAAGAATACACCCTCCCAGTCATGCCACCAGTGAGCCACCTCCAGCCAGTCACTCCTCCTAGCAGCACATTCAGCTGCTCCACTCATCAGTGGAAGAGTCCACTGAGAGCTTCCCATGACCCAGTCACCTTCCAAATACAGAAGACTTTCGGAGGGTGTCTTAGACATGAAGCATAACTATGGCATTCAGGTGGTAGTCCCTGGCCAGTCTGTGGTTGGCTACACTAGGATCACCCACACTCTTGGGAGCAAGGATATCCCCGAGCAGAATCCATGCATTCCACCTGCAAGTTTGGCAGTGAAGGGTGAGGACAGATTCAGCTTTTCAGAAGAGACTGGGCTCAACTGGCAATGAATAACAACTTTAATACAATAGAAGTTTGTTTTTCATCTCATAAGAAGGAGCCTAGGTCTGGGATATAGCTCAGTGACATGGTGCCTGCCTGGCAGGTGCAAGGTCCTGAGTTCAATTCCTGGTCCAAAAAAAAAAAAAGCATAGCTGCAAGGTCCTCATCTCTTACCTTCCTCTTCTTCCATGTTTGTTGTTCTCAATTTGGTTACAGAGAGCTTGAACATTTCTGGACATCACTTTTGTGCAGGGGAAAAGGGAAGCACAGTGGCTTTGACATAATTAGTCACTGTTTTACCTGAGAAAGGAAGTCTTTTTTGGCAGATTTGTGCCTTATGACTTTCTGTCACCCACCCTCAAATCTATGCCATGAGTTGGCAAGAACTATTTTACACTAAACAGGGCGATTCTCTAAGCCCGGGGTAGGAATCTAAGGTTTCAAAAATCAAGGAATGGAACATGCAAGGCACCTAAAAAGCAAAGACAAGCATTCAATTAGAGGGAGGAAATACTGCTGGCTGAGTAATGAGCAGTGTTTTCTGAAACAGAGCACAAGAAACCATGAGCATATACTGCCTACAGTTGGCCTGGCACCAGGATTCTAATTGATAATAAGTTCTTGTTCAGTGAATGAATAAATATTTTGACTCATTAGATGGAGGCAATGGTACCAAGTAGGAAGAAGATGAAGATGGTTATCAGGAAAAATCAATGTTTCAAAACTCACCGTGAGACTTTGTCTCACCTCTAAATCACATTATCTTCATCAGGAATATAAGGTTGAATAATCCCTTCACTATAGAGTCGATTTGAGAATGAAATTAGTTTTGAGTAAGTTCTTTGAAACCATAACGAATGAAGGAAAAGCTTTTATTTATAACCAAAGGAAACCAAGATGGGAAGAAGAGGCTGTGAGTCAACTGGTCTTGGAAATCATCCTCATCTAGGACAGAACCACAAGTAGAAAAGGAGAAATGGACCCTGGGTGGGTACAGACCTTGCTTGATTCAACATGTCTTTGTGACATCCACTTTACCCTCTGAATGTGAAAGTTCCCATCTGAAGAAATACAGAAAAGACTGAAATCTTAGTCAACCTACCCTTACTTTCCTGGCAAGACTAGATTAGGTTACAAAGTTGAAAGTGAGAGAATAGATGTAAGCATGAAAAAGAAAGTATTCAGTTCCCTTAGGGAAATCCTTGTGGATACCAGTATAGGGAAATCAGTTCTTGCAGGTCACTTGATAGTGTGAGATCTGAGATGATCATAACTGGATGCCTTTAGAAATTCGGTTTAGTTTGATTTCACATAGTTTAGTGATAACTGTTTTTATAAATATTTTGGTCATCTTCCAAGTGCATGATGGAGAAACATGCCTCATCTGCCTATATTAGATGTGGCTGCTATATGGGAGCAGATGTGTCATGGGTCGCCTGCAGGTGGGAGCCTATACAAACCTTGTGCAAATCCTTTTCTTTCTTTTCCCCTGGCAGAGCACCTGGCTTCACATAGTAAAACCCCATAAAATTGCAGGGGAAGAACAGCAAGAAGATCCCCACCTCCCACCCCACAACCCTCAATGGAAGTAAACAAACCAAGAAACCAACTCTGGTTGTCTTCAACCACTAAATTGTGTGTTTGCTTAACTTCAGCATAGCCCAAGGTATCCTGACCTACTCCATCTCAGTTATGTGGATGCAGTAATAAGAAGTAGCTAACATTCTTCGCAGTGCAACAGTCTGACAGCAGAAGCTCAGATACTAATTATTCACCCCAAGTCCCCAGGCCCTTATTCTTCTTCATTGCTTTCTACTACTCGAGATCTAATGTACAGCTGTTCCATAAGACCACAGCAGAATCTCCAAGTTCCTTCTCCAGATGTGTGATTTCATCAGTCTGCCGCGGGGCTGAGATATGAGTAATTTTAAAGCTCAAATGTACAACTGAGGATGACAATCAATTGCATAGTATCTTATTTAATTGGTCTCCCCTTTGATATTTAGACTGAATGCTCCTAAACATCTCCATGAATCCAAAGTTCCCCCTAAGCTGTAGTACTAACCTAGACCCACCTAATTCCTGTAATTAGATCACGTGGTTGCAAGATTACCCATGTCCAATGATAACGTGTAGTACTGGTTATTTCAAAAAACTGAAAGATAGCATTTTAAATGTTTTACCATGAGGAAATGATAAATGTTTGAGGAGCTAGGTATGCTTTCCTAGATTTAAATATTACACAATTTAAACCTATATGAAAATATCATGTGATAGCCTACAAATATGTATAATTTATGGGTCCATTAGAAAATATACAGCATCAGCAAGTGTGGTAATGTGATGCTAGTAGGATAGTTTAAATATAATAAATGAAAGACAATATTTAAACGAAAAGATTATCCAGTTCTACATGTATTTTCTAGCCACAGTGTGATCTCCTGAACTAGAATCATCTTGTCATCCTAGCACTAAGCACAGATTCTGGTTTCAAACAATATACAAAGATATCTACCTAATAATTACCTGTTGATCTAAACTGTGTGAAATTACCATTGGAATAGAATTAAGAAATCATTGTTGACCTTTTACAACACAGCTCGAAGAAAAGTATGAAACAGGAAGGCTGCTCTAGATGGAGAAGTGAGTAACAAAGTTACTTTTGCCAACGAATGTGAAGACATTGTCTTTAGATGGGAAAGAAAGAGGCAGATGATGGTGGTAAGGAGAATGGTGCTATTTTAAAGACAAGAAAACAATGAGTTTTGGAGCATAAGACATTATTTGAAAGAGAAAATATATTTCAGCAGAAACATAATTTTTGTTAGTCAAGAATTCAGAAAGAAAGCAAAGCGCATCAGTGTATAAAATATCAAAAGTGATTATGTGATTGGATTCAAGTAGTCTGTGCTTCTCATTCCATTAATTTACTGATAAGTATTTGCTAAATGAATAAGCATTCTTTATGTGAATGAATGCGTCGATTTTCCCCAGGTTGAGCTGAGTTTACCACACAATTTAAGACACAACATCACCATGTTTCCATTACTATCTCATATTTTCCCTGACATCATGATGCATGCTCCAATTTTTCTCTAATGTCCTAAATAAATATCATTGAATGTGTAAATACCTTTGAAAAAAGAATTATATCACTTTGTGCATTATGTTTTAAATTTTCAAAATATTTTGCTATGAAACTCTGTTTCAGGACTAGCCTGTCTGTCAATATATGATTCAGGGCAGTTGCCTGGGAGGAATTATCCCTGCAACAGTCCACTGGAGTGAAATCCCACAGTCCACTGGTGTAAAGATTAAATGCTGCCTTCTTATCTCCTGGTGCAGAGTCTTCCTTTTCGTTTGGTTTGATTTGGCTTGGTTTGGGAAATTTCCCGTAACAAACTGATATCTTTATAACATGTTTTGTTGGTCTACTAACCAGTACCTTCGAGTTGTCTTATCATCTTTAGTAGAGGTTTAAATTTTTTCATCCTAAAAGTTTTGTGCATTCTGGATTAGGCTACTTACTATACTCATTATGCTTTTAATTTAATTTAATTTTATTAATTTTTTTGCGGCACCAGGGATTGAACTCACAACCTCGCGCTTGCCAGGCAGGTGCTTAGGCCACTGAGCTAGATCCCCAGGCCTTGTCTTTTTGAGACAGGGTCTCACTGTGCCATTTAGACAGGCCTTGAGCTCACTTTGTAGCCCAGGCTGGTCTCGAACTCACAACGATCCTCCTGTCTCAACCTCCCGAGTGCTGGGATTACAGGCGTGATCCACCACGCCTGCCTTATGCTTTTTATTGCCAGTGTGATCTTATTTATTATTGTTGAGCCAAAACTACTATTTACTTCATTATCAAGAAAAATGAAATACTTATGAATCAAATTTGGGGTGGGGCAGGTTTTCACTGTGCAGTTCAGGCTGGCCTTGAACTCACTTTGTAGCCCAAGCTAGTGGGAGGGTAAAATGATACAATCACTGAGGAAATCAGTATGGAGATTCTTCAAAAAACTAAAACTGGAAATTCCATTTGACCCAGCTTTGCCTCTTCTAGGTATCTTCTTGAAAGAGTTAAAAGCATCGTACCACAGTGATATATGACCCATGTTTATAGCAACACCAGTTATAACAGCTAAAACTTAGAAATAGTCCATATGTCCATCAACAATGGGTAAAGAAAATGTATTTATATACAGTGGAGTACTACTCTGCCATAACGGATAAACTTGAGTCATTTTTAGGTAAACGGATGCACCTCAAGATCATAAGGATAAGTGAAATAAATCAGACACATGAGTTTAAATATCACACTGTTTCTCAGGTGTGAGAAATCCAAAGGGTAAATAAGAAGTAAAATTGAGGATAGATATTATAAAGTAAGAAGAACCTGTTCAAATGGGAAAGGAAACAAGAGAGAAAGTAGGGAAGAAAAAGGGATTTTAAATAGAGAATGGAAGAGAAAAATTGAAACGAACCTTTATAAATGGGGTGAAGGGTTGAGGGAAGTGAGGGGAATGGGAAAAAAAGAGGAATAAGGGCATCTTATGTACAGCTTCAAATTCCTCACGATAATGTGATCATTATGTATGGCAAATATGTGCTAATAAAAGTAAATTTTAAGGCAACCCACTCAGGACCCCTTCTGTCCCTCTCTCAGACAGAAACTTTCTTTCTCTCAATAAATAAATATATTCTGTTCATAACCTCCGTTGTTCCTAAAATTCATTCTTCAATGTTTAGAGAACTTAAACTCACACAGAACCTCTAGCAGGTTGGGAGTTTCCTTCCCCTATATCATTTGGAGGTCTTCCACCGAGATCATTGGATGGAGACTTAAAGCTGTACGCCTATTCAAGATCAAAATGCCTGGTATCTACTGAGGGTCATTAGTTAGAACCTCTATAGAGTATCTCTGACTGCCGTTCAACAACTACGACCCCTGATTTGGTCATTTTACCTGAACAATCAATCTTATTGGTTGACCATAGTTCCCTTCTGTCTCTCTCTCGGATGGAAGCTTTCTTTCTCTCAATAAATATATTTTGCTCATTTAAAAAAAAATCTAAAAACTGGGAAGAAGAAACAGGTAAAACAAGTAATATTTGGCTTCTTTTTTCTTTGTGAATCTGTATTTTCTCATTTTTGTACCAATGAGCTTATATTCTTGCACTAAGGCAGAAATTTTAAAAGGAGAGAAAGCAGAAAACAAAAGACAAATGAGCACTGGAGATCCACAACCTAGACTTAGGATGACCTATGATGAGTGGTAAAAATGTATGAGTAAATTACCAAATTTTTCTTGTTTCTCAGTTTATCTGTAAAATAGGAATAGCTGCCTTTCTCTGGCACAGAGTTTTTAGGGTGAGGCCAAACCCCCCCTACGCACACACAGTTAACTGTAAGTTAAACATAACTTGCACACTTGCCATGAGGGACACCAGTTCCATTCTTAGGTATAAACCCCAGAATAATGGTACAACACGCACAGGTAGAACTGCATATAAAAATTCATGGCAGCATTGTTTTAATTAGCCAATATTTGGAAATGACCCAAATGGCCATACAAAACATGCTACCTGGAAACAAAAAAAAGAACTACTAAAACATATAAGGACAGCAATAGGCCTCATAAAAATGTATGAATATTTGTTAGTTAAAAATAATTATTTTTGAATATTTGATTGTGTCAGATGAAACTTATAGACATGAAAGACTCCATACTATACATTTATATGAAAGTTTAAAAAAGGCAAAACTATTACAACAGAAAAGAGATGAATGCTTACCTGAGTCTTGGGTAGGGAAGGAGACTACCAGCAAAAATTCCTCTAATCTTTACATAAGAGACCTGTGTAATTGTTACGTATGAACTTGGAGTGATGGTAATCTGTATTTTCAATTTAGTGGGGGTTACTCAATTGTCTGCATTTGCTGGTATGATGTACATGTAAAACTGGGAGATTTATTATATGTCTATTATATCTTTATATAACTATTTTTGAAAGTATACAGCAGAATTTAAGATTTTTTTTAATAAACACTACTTCAAAAATATGTGAAAATATATGGCAATATGCAATGCTCCAAAGGAAGATAAGGTTTTCTTTTTTAAAATGTATTTCTTTTAGAACAAAACAAGGTACAAAGAAACAGAATATATTCAGAAAGACGATTTTAGAATAGTGAATATCTAGATAATGACAATTTTCCTTTGATAAAAGGTAGAGTGGGTGTAAGCAAAGAGAAAAAGGAATTATTTTCTATTCCTTTGATTTCATCACTGTTAAATTTTACATAACAGTTTATATTATTTTAATACTGTTTTCTGCTGAATAATTAGCTGGAAAGTAGAAGAGAAAAAACTTCCTCAACTTTAGCCTCAAATCTTACCATTTGGAAACATTGCAAAACAGCACTCAGATGTTAACTATTTACAAAACCTTCAAGTAGAGATTTTGTATTTCCAGTATGTTTCTAAGGATGCATGTTACTGAGTGGTGGGGGTAGATGCTGTAGTCTGATGGAAACCTGGTCACTACCTAGCCCGCCTCAAAGAGAAGCCTTTTGTCAAATCACTGTATAGTAAGCAAGTGAGAGGACAATGAGGGACGCAGGAGGAGGAAGTCCTTTGGAAATGTTAAGTGGCAAGGCACCAGAAGCCAGATTCTCCTCTGCCAGCTGTACCCTCGCTGCCCTCTAGTGCCCTTCACAAGGACATGGATGATGGGTAACCACAAGACACAATCTGGACAGTGTCCAGGGAGTCCAGGGTGTCTCTGTGAAGGGATGGAGCTAGGGGCTTCCTGAAATGGAGACACTAGTAACCTTACCTGTTAAACTGCTTGCTTACATTTCCATGTTGCCTCTCATGTGTCTCCTCTGCCCTCTTTTACATACAGGATTCTGGGCTCCTAATGTCAGAGAGCCCTGAACCCAGTCATCTCTGACAGTATCACTAAGGATTCCATCCTAAAGACAGAGATCTAAAGGTATTGAGGAACTGTCATGGTTTCTGTTTGGATGGCCCCCCAAGCCTCATGCAGTCACGGAGGCAGCTGAATCCAGCATCTGTGATTGGATTGTTGTCTGTCACTGGGATTGGCGATGTGAGTGCTGCACCCACCCAGAGCTGGGTGGCCAACATACAATGTAAAGGAGGGAAAGAGGCGTGCTTTTCCCCCTTTTTGCTCTTGTTGCTTGCAGCCCCCATGAATGGCTGCCCCTTGGTCATGCCACCCTGCCTTGGAGCCAGTTGAGTATGGAATGAATCCTCCAAAAACTGTAAGCTAAATAAAACTTTCCTTCCTTCATTTTGGGCATCAAGTATTTTGTCTTAGCAATGAGAGAAAAGTAACCAAGACAGGAACCTACAGGTCCCCATCTTTACACCATTTTGTTTCCAGAGAGCACTTTGGAAAGATGGCTGACATTGCTTTTCTATTATCATATTACAAAATAATGCATGATCAGTATTTGTCTCACTCTTTTTCTTTTATTTCCCACAAAGGAGAAAAGGACAAATAGTTTATGGTCCCAGCTCTAATTCAGAGTATTCTGATGTCAACTCTACCAAGTATAATCCCATATGGCATATCTATGCTTTTAACCAGTTTCCTTTTACTATTTACTGTACCATGAACATGGATCATATCCTTAAAGTTTTAATTTAAATTTTTCTCTACTGAATATTTTAGTGTTTTTATGATAAATTGTATATGTTAATTAATTTAAATAAATTTCCTTTACTGAATAGATTTTCATCTAAAATTTTTATATTAGAAGCAGAACATTAGTAACACATTTATGAAAAATATTTTTCAAAAAAATTAAAACTGAATCTAATCAAGCACTTGTTTCTAACTTCTAGTTTAAAAGAAACAAGATCATCTGAAAAGTTCATAGGGTGATACATTTTACAGAAAAACTCATTAGTTTTTTCATCAAGTCTACAGCATAGAAAAATGGGGGAACCACTGTTGCAGAGAAGTGGAAACATAAATAACAACCCCCAAATGTGATCTATGGGTCTCATTTGGATACAAATTTGAATGACTCAATTATAAAAAGATATGTGGGGAGAATACATGAAATCTACACAATATTAAAAAATTATTCTTTTTATGTGTAATGATGCTGATTATATAAAGATACATCCTTATATTTAAGAAATATACTCAGAAATATCTAATGAATGAATTTTGCTTTAATATTCTAACTACTTTTGAAATATTTAGAATTTAGTTTCGAATTACGTAGTAATACAGTTTAATCAAATTTAGTAATCACTTTATAGCTATGCTTAAATTTATATGAAAAAATCTAGATGACAGGTGTAATTTCAATGTCCTATATTTTATTTATGCTTAAAAAACTTTTTTTTTTTTTATACCGTACCAGGGATTGAACTCACAACCTTGCATTTACCAGGCAGGCATTTACACCACTGAGCTAAATCCCCTGCCCTTATCTTTTTGAGGCAGAGTCTCACTATGCCATTCAGGCTGGCCTTGAGCTCACTTTGTAGTCCAGGCTGGTCTCGAACTCACAATGATCCTCCTGCCTCAGCCTCCCAAGTGCTGGGATTATAGGTGTGCGCCATGAGGCCTGGCTTTAAAAAATCTTTCAAGTACAAACAATATTGTATTTTCCTTTACTCATGAGCCACTAAGAACCATGCTGATCATGGCCTAAATCCTTTATTTATTTATTATTTGTTTATTTTTGGTACCAGGAATTGAACTCAGGGCCTCATGCTTACCATGAAGCTAAATCCATTAAAATGCTTAAAATGATTCATTATGTAAAACCCAAAAATAAATTTAACATATTTAGTGATAAAGAAATGCAAATAATAAAGAGATAACTGTACATTTCCTGACCTGACAATAACTGAGGTACACTCGTACCTGAAAAGAACAATCTGAGCAACTATGAATCAAATAATCCTACTTATGATTAAAACAGTGTATGTTTGAATATGTACATAGGAATGAATGAAAGCATACAGAACTAATTTTTTTTTTTTGTCTTTTTGAGACAGTCTCACTATGCAGTTCAGGCTGGCCTTGGACTCACTTTGTAGCCCAGACTGGTCTCGAACTTGCAACAATCCTCCTGCCTCCCAAGTGCTGGGATTACAGGAGGGCGCCACCACACCTGGCTTTACAGAACTAAACTTTCTGAGAAGTATATAGAACTAAATTTTCAGAGAAGTAGATCAAGGGGTGGGTAGGTGTGTGGACACTAAGACATTTATAAACAGTTTTTCTATACTTCTGTATTACTGAATTTTGTACAAGAAGAATGTATTTGTTGTGTATTAGTAGAGAATTTAAATAATACTTAGATTATTGCTACCTTTAAAAATGACCTTGCCACTAAATATAAGTAATGATAATATATGTAACGATACATATATATATATGCAATGATGACTACTTTTCTTAAGATACATGCATGGAAGGAAAATTACTGACTTAATTGGAAGGTTTGGATATGTAATACTCAATACTTTTTGTAGAAATCATGTCAGTTCATCCTATTACTAGAGGCAAAAGATAATTTTTCAAACTCCTCTAGGCTACCCTTCTTTGATTCAAAATCTTTAAAAATTGTAGTCATAAATTTTTGAATAATTCATCATGGAATAACCTCCTTCCCTCCAAGGCCTCTCCCTGACAACTGAAAACTTCTGTAGGGCTGAGTGATGGGCTAATCCTCTACCTCAGTCCATTATCCCAGAGTAGCAAGGAATGTGTCCATTGCCCAGCAGAAGCATGTGATGGAAAACAGAATCCTCTACTGTGGACAAGTTTGCTGGGCTGATGGTCCAATCTCTACCTAATGGAAAGGGGCAGAGCTCCAGGTACCTTACCCAGTAGCAAGGAGTCTTCACCAAGCACTGGAGAAAGAAGGCAGGCACCACTATGCTTCCGACCTCCATCAGCCCCTGCCAGTGGGATGCAGAGAAAACATGAGCTCCCACTTTTCGGGGCAGCAAAAAAACTGAACAAGGCAATGGGAAGAAGGACTAGTTAACAGTCCTTCCAACAGCCCCATGTGAGCAGTACCAAGTGGTGAGCTGAGCCTCAACTAATCAAGCATGAAGAGGTAGTGGGAGATAAGACATTAATCACATTTCCTATTCACTTTCCCTTGGTGTCAGCAGAGCCCAGTGGATATCAAGCTTTCACCCCCAACACACACACACACACACACACACACACACACACACACACACAATATCAACAAGCTGAAACAAGGTGCCTAGATAAGGAGCTAACTGGAACCTTACTGCCCACTTACCCCTTGTCCCCTGGTGTCAGCAAGACTTGGCAGGGAGACCATACAGAGATCTACATCTTATAAATAAATAATAGAAAAGTATCACAGGCAGCGAAACAGTACTGTTTCACCAATTTTTACTGAATCAAAGGGCCCAAAACCTTGCTGTATCTGATGGTTAAGTCTAAAAAGTCCTGGGATAGAAAACTTTTAAAACACACAAACATTAATAACATTGAAAATGAAAGGATGAAACTTTTAGAAAGAACTTTGGTGTTTCCTGCACCTGTTTTTCCCTCAGTTTTGGGAGGTGCTGAGTAAAAGTGCTTGGAGGGTGCACACTGCACCCCTGGTACTTGGAGTCTTCCCTGAGCACTGCTGACTGAGGTGCGCAGAAATCAAGGAGGGGCCCATCAGGGAAGAAAGCACACTGAACTTTAACTCCTGTCTGGTGCTGTGATGCGGCTGGAATTTTGTACTTTGTATAATAGTGACTGTTGCTGCTGTGGAAAATGTAGAACTCGAGTCTTTAGTCAGGCACACATAAGGAACGTCCTATCACTCACTATATGCAAGAGAACATGTGGACAAGGCTGTGGTCCTGAGTGAGTCACACATGTGATAAACAGTTCAAATCTTGATCCAATTCACCCTTCTCATGAGCAGCAGAAACCACGTGGGGCATAGGTGGAGAAACAGGAAGCCAATTCGCCCTTCCTATAGACCAGTGGCAGCCATGTGGGGTGTGGGAGGAGAAACAAGAGGCTGATTCTTCCTTCTTATAATCCAGCAGCAGTCCCATGGAGCCCAAGAGGAGAAGCAAGAGGCAATTCACCATTCCCATGAGCCAGCAGAGACATGGGCTAGGAGACAAGAAACACCTCCTCCTTCCCCCCAGTAAGCAACCAGCTGACTCAGAGGAACGCAGGTTGAGTTGATAACAACTGAGATACCAAAGCAACTTAATGCTTATATTGTTTGATTGACTTTGCAACCTAAAGCCAGTAGTCTAAGCATCTATTTCAAGGATAACAATATGCAATATAGCAGTTATGAGGGATTTTCTTGTCTTGTTTTTGAAATCCAATATTGTCATCACTGTTTTGTTTTGCTCTGTTTTACTGTTTTGTTTTCTTCAGTGTTCTGATTTAGTTGGTTTTATTATGTTCTGTTTAGTTTGATTTTATTATCTCTGATGATATGGGCAGCGATTTTGAAGATAGCAAGAGACATTATGGTAGCCATTGTCAATTTCCTATTATCTTGTTTTGAAATCCTGTATCACTTTCACTGTTTTGTTTTGATTGGCTTTATTCTGTTTTATTTTCTTAGGTTTTATTCTTTTTAAAACAAAATTTTAAAAAACTTAAATCTTGACACACTCAAAGGAGTCAGTGTGTGCAACTGCCAAAAAGAAAGTGTCACTAGGAAATGCTCAAAATATATTAAGTCATGACTTTTTTTTTTTTGCTTTTCATACAGGATGTTTCCTGCAGTACTTCCATAGTGACAAAAGTGAAACAGAAAAGTTATTTAACAATGCAAGAATAGAAATCCAATGACTACATATATGATGTTCCATCATTTTCCATCTAAATGGAGCATTTCCTTTCCATGTTCATGGCAGTTAATGAAAAATATTTACATGCATGGGTTCCTGAGATTTGGACAGCTATAGACTTTGCAGAGGACCTGGGATGTTTTTGTGAAATTCTGCACCTGTTTTATGCCCTGCAGAATGAAAATATGAAGTGCTCACCATAGGTTTAATGATATGAAGGCATAATTGCAATAATTAAGGTCAACACATTTTGGGAATTTACAGTGGGTTGGACACTTGAAGGCACATCCTGTGGATTGGTTCATAGAATGCAGGCATGCGCAGATTTGTGTAGAGATATTCACAAAGGATGACTGGGAATAACAAACAGTGGCCTAATGGCATTGATTTTGAATCTAAAAAATGACCTTGTGTAAAGACCAACTGCACTGAATGAAGTAGGACACTTGGCTCTCTCATGGGGTAGATAACTGCATGGCATAGATGCAGTCAAAGAGATTAAGCTGAAATTGAAAGATCTTCACAAGTACAATAAGATCTTCACAAGTATAATAAAGCAAGCTGACCAATGCAAATGAGCAGAGTGAGCTGGCTATGGGCGGCATGAAGTGCTGGGAGCTGTGCATAACTGGAAGCCCTTGCCCTACCTCACAGCCTTTGCACTTCCTGCTCCTCACCCAGGAGTGACCTTCCTTCAAGTCTGCTCCCTGGGGCTCACTCACATAGCCTGGTCCCTGTTTCTCATGGTGTTTGTATGGAAACACCTAAAAGGACCATGTTTATTTGTTTACATGGTTTCTGTTTTCTAAATCAATTTGGAATATAACAGATTCTCAATGAACCTTAAAAGACACCACTGAATAAAATTTGAAAGACAAAGCAAAATGATTCAGCAATATACATCTCAGTCAAGCAAATTTTGCACTGTTGTTCTTTAAGTGTAAGATTAGGAAAAGCTCCTTTTGGGTCAGTTCTGCTAAACTGGAGGAAAATACAGGAACCCAGAGCATTGCAGGGAGGTTTGTGTGACAATAGAGGTGCCCACGCAGCAAAATTTTCAGAATCTAAGGGAAAGAATGAATAGGAAAAGGAGGAGAGCAACTAAGAAGAATTTCTCTTTAGAGAACATTAGGTGTTAATTACAAATCCTTTCAAACTTACCTTAGTGTCCAGTTCTTTCTGCTGGAGGATGGAGGGAGGCAGCAAGGGGTGGACCAAAACATGCAACATGTCAGCAAAAAAGTTTATGATATCTGTTTACTGTTTCTGCTTTCATTTGAAACCTTCCGTGGTAACTCCAGGTTAATTCTTCCCTGCAACCCCATTTGAACCTACAGGAACCTAACCCAACTCTTTAGTGCTCAGGATCTCATTTTCATTAATGTTTGGTATATTCACCCACATATCCTGACCTGTAAAATTATTAGACTACCTTTCATTACAAACAACGAGAAAGTTTACAGTTGTCCTAATTGGCTGCTGGAGATCAGGCATAAATCTACATACCTCCCAGGCTAAAAGGGACAGAAGGCCCTATACAAAAGAGTCATACTTCTGTCTAAGACCATTCATACATTTGTCTAATTTTGATAATCTTGGTAATCTAGCCACTTAAAAAGGAGATTAAAAACTGCTTTGGTTAAAGAATGGAGAATATTTGCTCTATTCTTAGCATATTTGTATTTTACCCAATTTCTAAACAGTTATTTTAACTAAGCATATTCTAAGTACGGTAATTAGGTGAAAACTTTCTCAAATTTGACAAGTATACTTACTTTTCTGAGTTTTGTTCAGTCATATGAAATAGATCAGAAGAGTTCATATACAGTGTCTTACAAAAAAGGTCACTGGAGCCTGCTGTGATGGGACACACCTGTAATCCCAGTGTTACAGGCAGCTGAGTTAGTTAGAAATATAGGCAGTCAGGGACAGGCCCTTGAGAAAGTGCACACAGAGGACCAGATGTCTTGTGACCTTGAAGGAGACAGGCACCTCCCACTATAAACCAGATCTCAAGACAAGGCAAAACAAATACAATCACACCCCAAGTAGAAACATCAGGGATTAACATTCTAAATAGGTATGGATTACCTTGTTCATCCCAATCCCCTATAGGAAGAGTCACTGATCCTTAAGAATGCTCACTTGCTATGTGACTCGCTTCCCTATTCGTCCCTGATTTGGTCAATTTTGCCTGAACAATTAATCTTATTGGTTGACCATAGTTCTGTCCCACCTCATGCCTGTTTGCCTTATGAGTTCCCAGGTTTTCCC
>RJWT010023686.1:0-16728 GCA_004365215.1 Cuniculus paca | reverse complement strand
CTGACAACTCTAGCCCAGATCCAGCTGATTCAAGGACTTAACAGTCTGTTGGCAGTCTCCGAATTGTACCCTGACCACATGGCCAATAAGGTCTTGTTTTTCTTTCGGTGTCCCTCACTGCCCTCCCTTTATTTTGGTAGCACTGGGGATAGAACCCAGGGCCTTGCACATGCCAGGCAGGGCTCTACTGCTGAGCTAACCTTCAGTCCACAATTGAGCTTCTGCATTCATTGGTAAAGGTTTCAGCCTCCAAGGCCCCAGCCAGTTCATTGAGCCTTACAGCCCTCATTTGCAATGGATGGCTGCAGTGACAGGCAGTCTCCCTGCAACAGTGGCCAGGGCCTGCCCTCTTGCCTCCTTTTCTGCTTGCTCTGTTGCCCAGGCTGGACCCTGTTGCCAGTGTTCACTGCCGCCTCTTGTGTGGACAGCCTTGGCCATGACCTCGCCCCATCTTGCTCCATACTCCTCAAGTGGCTTGCCGTCTCTCTCTTTCTTTGGGGAGCACATTTTAGCTCTGGTATACCACTTCCAGAAACAAGCTGATAGTTCAGCCTTCTGCCCTGGTCTGCTGTGAAGACATCTGTAGGCCCTCCCACCTCCTTCATAAGACAGTCTTGCTAGGAGGAATGAAGAAGTTGATCCAGGCAAAATTAGCAGCCCCCTAAAATGTAAGGGGTTCTTCTTTTCTTTGAAGAGACTAGGGTCCATGCCCTAAATTAGGTCAAGGACCTGTTGCCAGAGCTGCTTTTGACTCTCTATCTAAACCTCTGTCTAAACTGCTGCTGAGTTCCAGGCCAGCCTGGGCTACAAAGTGAGTTGAAGGCCAGCATGAAATAGTGAAACCCTGTCTCAAAAAGACAAACAAACAAACAAACAATGCCCCTCCCCCCCAATCTTATTTTTAGAAGAAACTAAAAATAATAATTACAGTTATGATGCATGCTTACTGGGTGCCAAGGCTGGGCCAATGACATTCAAGGTCTCAATTCAACCCTCACCCCATGAGGTGTGTATTACTATCATTCTCATTTTATAGATGCAAACTGAGGCTTAAACACCCTGTCCAAGATTATATAGTTGAAGAGGAGCAGCACAGCACTAGATGCACTGTCTCTGATTTTGTTTTGCTTGTTTTTTGAGAAAGGGTCTCACTACGTTTCCCAGGTTGGCTTCAAACTCCTGGGCTCATGTCCTCCTGCATCGATTTCCCCCATAGCTGAGAATAGACATATATCACCATGCCTGATTCACTGCACTGTCTCTGCACTGTTCACCATTAAACTCTCCCCTCCCACTTCATGTCCCACATTGTATCTGACTGCCCCACAGGCTGGGCAGGGGTAGTTAATGCTGGTAACCACATAAGCTAAGCTTTTGATCCCCTATTTGGGGGTTCCCAGAATGCTCATGTACCTTGCTCCCTATGTTAGGACTACCTTCCGCCCCTCCTCCAACCCTTCCCATCCTCTCCCTGTTCCTCCCCCCTCCCTTGCTTTCCCCTCTGCTCTCACAGTCAGCACTTCATACAGTGGGCAGGAGGTGCTACTCAGGAGAGAGGTGATGACTAGATCTAGACCTGCTTCTCCTATACTTCTAGTCTGCGACAGCTCCAACCACCACTACTGCCAGCATAATTCAACTTCCCGGACCTCCTGGGCACCCATTTCCTCCTCACCTGGTGTCATAGTTGTTGGAGTTCTTATCAAACTTGTAGGTGGGTGGAAAGAGCAGAGGACCCTCCTGGAACTCCCGGAGCAATGGGTCACGTCTCTTGGCAATGCTGAACTGTAGATAACGACAGAGTTCCTATTTCTCCAGTCCTCACCCAGGACCACACTCTACTTTCTCACTGTCCCAGTGGTTGCCTCAGTCCCCCTGCCCATGCCCCGGATAGCAACTGAATCCTGGAAACATGATCCTGCAGACCCAGAGAAGCAGCTGCCTGCCATTTCCCCGTCCTTAGACCACAGGGAACAGGCTTTGAATGGCCAGGGTCCCAAATGGCATCTCATTCTCCAGAGGATGAACAAGGTTGGGGATGGCAAAGATGCCAAGGACACAAAGGGACTGATGGGCAGTGTGGGGTCACAGCAGACCAAAGCCCTTTGGCTCCCTATTCTAGAGTACAGGTAAAGAGCAAGCATAGGCAGGATGGTTGCCCCACCCCAGCCCCATAGACTCCCTCCCTGCTCACAGAGAAATAACCACCCCCAGGGAACCCGAGAGATGCCCTTTGCTCTTTCACAGTGGGCTCAGAGTACCCTTTGGGACCCTCCTTCTGCTTGATACCTGATCCTTCTCCCACAGGTCACCGAGGCACTGATTTTTTACGCATTCCCGAACAAAGTGCAACCCAAAGTCCTCGATCCGAAAGTTCATGTCTCCAAACCAGAGAATGAGGCTTTAGAAAGAAAGGATAGCCTTTGATGAGGTCAGAGAAGGGAGGAGCAACAGGAAACACTGGTCTGCTCAATCTAAGAACTGCTGGAGAGTAGAAAGCTCAAGGGGCAGATGAGAAGCCTAGGAGAGCACTGCATGATGACAAGGACATGCGTGGGTCCAGAAAGTTTATTCTCATGGCTCCAATACTATTGTTCAGGCTGAAGGCACCAACACAAAGGGGCATATGGAAAATACACCAAGTTCTAGCCACCCCCCACCCCCACAGACCCCCAGCACAGGCTGAGAAATAACCCTTCCAGTGACCTTAGGAGCTTCAAATTTTCTTTTGTTTTGCTTTTTTTTTTTGGAACCAGGAATTGAACTCAGGACCTTGCACTTGCCAGGCAGGTGCTCAGACCACTGAGCTAGATCCCAGGCCCTTGTCTTTTTGAGACAGGGTCTTGCTATATTGTTTAGGCTGCCCTTGAATTCACTATGTAACCCAGGCTGGTCTCAAACTTGCAATGATCCTCCTGCCTCAGCTTCCCAAATGCTGGGATTACAGTGGACTCTTGAGTTTCGGTTTTAATTTACAGCGATATAGAAAAGGTACCCCAGGCATGCAAAGCCAGGTAGATCAGTACATGGGACATTAGGGGAGAGGCCAGGGACAGGGTGGGAGAGAAAGCACTACTGACTGGCTGGGAAACAGAGACTGGGTTGGCATGGAGAGAGGGCAGGGTGACAGTTTGCAGCTCCATGCTCACTCATGGTCCAAGATGTTGGGGACATTATGTCCCTTAAAATTCTGCATCTCCAGAATACGGTCAAAATGCTCCAGTCGCTGGTCATTGTTGGCCATGTGGGGAGGCAGGTGGCAGTTGATGATGCTGATATAGTAGCCATAAAGTTTCAGGAAGATGTTGACTCCTCCTTTGTTCCCCTGGTGGGACAGGTGGACAGAAGGGTGGGACACTACTCTGGGTTGGAACCTTTTCCCATCCCAGGCCTGAGGGAGACAGTCTCACTTTTGGTGAGATCTTTCAGGGATACACTCAACTTCCCAGGATAATCAGTCCATGTATAAAGCCCAGTCCACCCAGTCTGGAGTCTCAGGGATGCCCAGCCCTCTCTGAGGTAGGAGAATGAGTACGCAAGATACTGGGCTGGATGGAGTACCAAGATTCATTTAATTTTCTCAGCTCTAACACTCCCCGCCTTTCCCAGCTTGTGGCTCAGAGAACAGCTCAGTCCTTACCCAGTACCCGTAGAGACCAGTAGGGATAGATTTTGTAGAGAGGACCTGGATGAAGGGCAAATGCTGGTACTTGGCAAAAACTATCAAGAGGAGTCCCTGCATTCGGACATGGGAGATCTGCAGGAGAACAAGGACAAAAGTCATTCACTGAACTGCACATGCCAAGTGTATCCCTGCCAGGCCTGGTGCTAGATGCTCTACAGAGCCCCAAAGCCTACCCCCAGGGCCTATGGTATCCCAGACTGAATGTCAATTTTATTCCCTTTTTTCTTTCTTTCCCTCAGGTGCATTCTGGGAACACAGGTTTCACTCTTTGTGGTGGGCTTGTGGGTGGAGGGGAGAGAAGCTGACGCCACCAGGGCCTCATGCCATTAGGGGGGCACTAACCTTCAGTCCTAGTCATACTCATGCCTAGGCGCTCCTCTCACTGATCCTGCCCCAAGATTCTTGGGTATGGCAAGCACCTCAGCCTACTGTATCCTTGATAGAGCAGGAACAATACTATGTCACAGATGCTGGGAAGAACTGATAGCTATTATTTTTTGGTTCAAGGACTTTTTCTATTTTTCCTGAAATAGAAAGTCCTTAAATTTGCAATCCTCTTGCCTCAGTGTCCCAAGTAGCTGGGAATACAGGCACAGGCCATTGTCTGCACTTCAAGGATTCTTAAATATACATAAATACACGGAGAGAATATGGAAAGAAGCTTTTAGAATAATGGAAACACTCTGTTTTTTCTTTTTTTGTTGGTATCAGGAATCAAACTCAGGACCTTGCATTTGCCAAGCAGGCACTTATGGCCCTGAGCTAATCCCCGACCCCCTTTTTTTTTCTGATACAGGGTCTCAATATATAGTTTAGGTTGGCCTTGAGCACACTATGTAGCTGAGGCTGAGGCTGGCCTCAAACTTGCGGCAATCCTTCTACCTTAGCCTCCCAAGTGCTGGGATTACACGTGTGTGTCCCCATACCCAGCTCATTCTGTATTTTGACCTTACTCATGGTAATATGTGTATGTATATATGTGTAAAAATCTACCAAACTGTACTTTATGTGTTTGTGTGGCGTTGGGCAATTCAGGCCTCACACATGCTAGGCAAGCACTCTACTACTGAGCTATATCCCCAGTCCACTCCTTTTACTTTGAGATAAGACTCACATTAATTTGCTCAGACTTGCTTTAAACTTGTACTCCTCCAGCCTCAGCCTCACAAGTCCACCCAAGCATGCACGCCCACACATATACTTCCTTTCTGCACTCTTTCCTGTACATGTTCTCGCTTAGCGAGAAAACAGTAAAGAAAAGGTTACCCTTCAAAAGTAACTACAGATTGTATATAGTTGGATGTCCATGAAAGCAATACACTAGGGATGAGAGCAAGTATGAAGGATGTATGTGTGCAGGTTTGGGAGAGTAATATGTACTAAAATACTTAGATTGGGCCATGGATGCAGCTCAGTGGTACAGCACCTGCCCGGCAAGCGCGAGGTCTTGAGTTCAATTCCCAGTACCGAAAGAAAGAAAGAAAGAAAAAGAGAGAGAGAGAGAGAGAGAGAGAGAGAGAGAGAAAGAAAGAAAGAAAGAACGAACGAACGAACGAACGAACTTGGATCTTGTTTAAGCCTTTCACCAACCATCTAAGGAGTCACTGTCTGTTTTGCAGATGTGAGACTGAGATTCAGGGAGGCTAAGGAACCAGTAAGACGATTCTAGGACTGCCAAAATGCCACTATCTGCAGCTGCAGGGGGTGGCGTGGGAATGCGCTGCAGTCAGTGACTCTCTCAGATTCAGGCTGTCTACACCCACCATCCAAGTAGCTGTTTCCGGAGCAGGAGGTGCGGAGGCCAAGGAGGAAATCCCCGGGTGGGGAGTGTACTGGGGCCTTCCAGGAATTATGAAACTTGATCCCACAGGCTAGAAACCCTAGCATAGTGGAAGACTCAAAGCAGCGGGAACTCCAACTCAGCACTGAATGAGGGAAGCATTAGAACCTGAGGTTGGCCAGAGGATGCTGCAAATATGTCAACACCACCCTCCACCCCAACTTGGGCTGGACTATGAGGAACTGAGTCCTACAGTAAGGACTGGTGCCTGATAAACATTCGGCAACAGACTTGAGCTTTATCTTAATTCACAGACCAGGTTTAGGGCACTGGGTTCCACCATAAAGACTGTTCTACTTTGTGAAGCAACAGGAGGAAGTGAGTGTCAAGGAGGATGGGCTCAGGGGATGACCGAGTCAGACTGGGAGAAAGGCTGGGGCTGTGGAGAAAAGCAGGAGACTTTAGGGGAAATTCCAGTTGGAGGAAATAAAGTAGGAGGTACTGAAGAAGGGACTGGCTGGAGGTGGCTAGAAGCCCTGAAACAGCAAGAGGGGTCTGTCCTGGCTTCTCAACCTGTAGGTGGCAAATGCCTATCCAAAGAATAGGCCTGCAAACTTCAATTCTTGGCTGGGGCAAGGAACAGCATCCATTCTAGGTGCCTGGCCCTTAGGCTGTCCACCCACCTCAGGAAGCTGCATGGGTGGAATGGGTGGTGTTCCTACCAGAGGCTGAGCTAGTTTCCTTGGCTCAATTTCATCCTACCAACCCCTTGCTAGTTAGCCAAGGCACAAGGAGGCCTGCTGGGAAGGGAGAGAGTGGTCAGAGAGGTGGTTCAGCCCTTCATGAGGCTCTAGCTCCAAGTCTATAGGAAAAGTCCTGGAATTTTGCTTCCTTTCCTTTCCTTTCCTTTCTCCTTTCCTTTCCTTTCCCTCCTCTCCCCCTTTCCCTCCCCCTCCCCCCTCCCCCTTTCTTTTGTTTTTGATACAAGGTCTTACTGCATAATTCAGGTTGGCTTTGAACTCACTATGTAGCCCAGGCTGGCCTCAAACTTGCAGTGATCTTCCTGCAAAAGGACTAAATTTTATATTACCTTTTCTCCTTCACAGATGCACAGCTCTTGTTCTGACATCTTCAGAGAAAGTGGGGTAACAGAATTAACCTCCCACCCAGTTGCTGGGGACTGAACCTAGGGCTTTGTGCGTGCTAGGCTAGCACTGTACTACTCAGCCACACATCCAGCTCTGGTAACAGAATGAAGAACAGCAGTCACCTTGGGGAGGCAACCAAAAGATTTTGGGCATTTCCAAGCTGTAAACTAGATACTATGAATGGGAGCATGTTTCATCTCTTAGGGGGCAAGGAGAAACAAGAAGACCCAGCAACTTAACGAGTCTTTTGTGGATTCTACTAAGGTCTAAAGTTTCACTAAAGTATACTGGTCCCTCAGGTTAAGAAACTCTTTCCACTATATCTATTTTTCCTTTCCTTTCCTGCTTTTTTGTTTTATTTTGTTTTGGTTTTTTAGAATGTTGCAATTATACTATGTGCCACAATGCATACCAAATTTTTCTTTTTTTAACATTTTGAGAAATGGTCTGGAGTGGAGGTTAGCCTGGAACTCCCTGCATAGCCCAGGCTGGACTTGAATTCATAATTCTGCCTCATCCTCCCAAGTGCTGGGATTACAAGTGTGTACCACCATACCTGGATCCCTATCTCCCCTTTCCTAACCTCCTGACCTCTAGGATTTGACCTACATATCTCCCAGATCAGAGGATAACCTCTGTTATCAGCAGGTTAAACACGGGATATCTGTGAGCCTTGCAGCTTACTAGTATAGCAATGAAATATAGTAATTTAGAACATGGGCTGTAAAATTTGGAAGACCTAGATTCAAATACCAAATAGCCTATATGATTTCTGAACCTTAGTTTTACCTGCAAAATACCTCCATTTCAAGACAGTTGCTAAGATTTTAAAGTAATGTACAGGGCCATCGATATAGCTCAATGGTACAGTGCCTGCCTGGCAAGTGCAATGTCCTGAATTCAATTCCCAGTACCAATAAATAAATAAATAAACAAACAAAATAGAATAAAATAAAGTATGTGAGAAGTTTATTTATGGCTGAGACAGAAAGATTACAAATTTGAGGACAGCTTGGGCAACTTAGCAAAACTCTGCTTCAAAATAAAATCTAAAAAGGGCTCAATGGTAGAAAATGTACCTCAGTGGTAGAGTACTTGTCTAGTGTGCACAAGGCCCTGGGTTCAACCTCCAATTCATGGGAGGAAAAACTTTATTTTTAACCTTTAATATCAAATAAGCATTCTATAAGTGTATAAATTATTATACTGAGAGATTTTGGGTTGGGCAATGAGTAGAAACTGAAGAATGAGGCAGAGGTAGGTACTCTGGTGTTAACAATGTTGGGTGCCCCTGCACTAGAAATTCTCCCAAATAGGTGTGAAACTAACCCTTAGAGTCCTAGCTTGGATACAGGCATGTTGGAAAGGCACAATAGCTGCACGGAGCCAGGGAGAGTGAGGCTGAAATCTTTAGGGGTGGGAGGAACACATCAGACCACACAACAGGGGTCAGTGGAGATGACACTTTTTACATCACTCATGAACTTGTAAATTACCTTGATGAAGCTCAGAGGGGAAAGTATATCCATGAAGAAGTTGCTCCACGGGTCTTCAAAGGCAGTGTCAGAAAGGAGGCTTATGATCCCAGAGTTCATTTCCTGCAAACTGACCAACTCATGTCAGAGGATACTACCTTCTCCCAAAGACATTCCCCCCCTCTTTTTTTTTTTGGTACCACGGATTGAACTCACTACCTTGCACTTGCCAGGCAAGTGCTTGCACCACCCCCTTGGTTTTCTGAGACAGGATTTTGCTATGTAGTTCAGGCTGGCCTTGAACTCACTATGTAGCCCAGGCTGGCCTCAAAGTCGAGGCAATCCTCTTGCCTCAGCCTCCTGAGTGCTGGGGTTATGGGTGTGAGGCACCATGCCCAGCATTCCAAGACATTTAGTACTGCCCTCACCAGACTTTCTAGCTCTAGTTCTGATGGCCATTATTTCTCCTTCCCTCAGCCATTTGGCTACTGGTCTCTAACATCCGGCCACTGCTAATCCAGGACAAGATACACTGGACTGACCCCAGTGAGGCTGAAAATACCCCACTTGCAAACTCAGATCAAGGAAGGAAAGTTACAAAAGTTCCCCACAGGATTAGAAGAATGAGTGAAAGGGGCCTACAGTTACCTACCCAATGATATATATATCCAGGCTCAGGTTTGGGTCATTCAGCTGAAGCAGGTCACTGAGGTCCACAGGGGGTGCTGCAGAGGCCACATTCCATGTCACAACATGAATTCTGTGGAAGGAATGCAAAGGGAAGTCATAGAGGAAGGGGATAAGAGCTTGTCAAGATAATGGACAAGCATCAAGGCTATACCACAATCTACTGCATAATAATGGGAAATGTGTTTCTGCATCTGGTGGTAAGAGCAGCAATAGACTTCACTTTTATCCCTTGAAGCAAGAATCTACCCTGGACTGGATTCTCCATGCAGGCCCACAGCTGCCCACATGTGGTTGTACTGGTACTGCCAAAGGGAACCCACAGGTTTTTGGTTAAGGAAAGGATGGGGGACTAGACAGCCAGGAATTTATTAATCCATCAGTTTCTTGAGCCCTCTACACTTCAATGATCATCAATGAGTTAGTCAACAACTTCCTACCCTACGCATCAACTCAGGGGTTCCTAAGACCACCAGGAAGACCACCAGGGTTCAGGTTCAGACTGTATCTTGTTAGAGGCCTCCAGCTACTAGGGAAAGGGAATTTTAAAAATAACAGATAACATTATATTCCCTCGCTTGCCGATCCCTGTAGCTCAACAAATTCCACCAAGCCTTTCAAGGAGCCTGAGAACTAAGTAACCAGTTTCTCAGCATCTGTCTCAAGAGCCTACCCTCTCTTGGGAAAAAATCATTAATTGGATAACATTATCCATATCAGCTTCATACATGAGAACTAGATCAGTGGCTCTTAATAATACTATGTCCTGTCAGAGGCCAGAGAAAAGAGACCTGAAGAACATTTCTGGGGCGGAGATGCTGAGACAGGGTCTCACTATGTAGCCCAGGCTGGCCTTAGGGATGGCCTTGCAGTGATCCTCCTGCCTCAGCCTCCCAAGTGCTGGGATTATAGATTTGCACCACCACTCTCAGTTTGAAGAGCTACTTAACTGAATAATCCAGCAGCACTCCAAGAAAGCCCAGACTGTGCTGAGTACACATAAGGCAGGAGGTGCAGACTCTGCAGAGATCAAGAACAGCCACCAAATTTTCTGTGAATCTCAAGAACACTGTAAGAAAGAGTACCCGAAGCAACTTAAGATCCAGAATGGGACCAGGGAGGGTAAAGGGGGGCTGGGAGAAAAGGGGAGGTTATTTCAAAACATGTCTCCACTAGACCTTGTTCTTAGAGGTCCATGTCCTAAAAAGCATGGCTTGTAGAAATTCTTGGCTAGCTTAAATCAACTTCCTGCCTCTCCCTTGAACGTAAACAAAATAATACAAAAACCACCTTCTCTGGAACGATGAGATTATGTACTTCATTTGTTTACGATCTCCCCCTGCTGTCCAACAGAGAGGATTAAGGAAGGCAACCCTTTTACTCAAAGGCTCCTTGTTTCCCCAGGGACTTGTTCTTTGTGGATGGAGAACAATAGTCGAGATTTCTTGTCCCCACGCTCAGGTCTGAGATTAGCAGTAAACTTGTACTTACAGTAAGTTGGTGACTTACAGTAAGATGGTGATTAACGTTCTTCGTCAAAGAGCAAGCATGAGACCAGGCTTCACTTCATTAAAGGAACTTATCTAAATCTGATTTTGATTTTCAGAGGTCATAAAGGGATCACGCAGATCCCCAAGGTGTATGTAACTGATTTTCAAAACAGGACTAAGACTTAGTCTACAGCTAAGGAGTGAATGCATTATGTCCTTAATTGCCCACCACAGGTCCCTGCTCTAAAGACCAACAGGGTCACTTGCTCCTGCAGGGACGAGTTCCGGAGCTTACATTTAGGGAAGGCGCGAGCCACAGACCCCACATAACTCACTCGGCATTGGTCTGGAAGAATGTAGGTGAGCAACCGTGTAGTGAGGTCTGCCCGTTCTCGCCCTGTCTGGTTCTGTCCAGAGGCTCGAAACCCCTATTGGGCTTCAGTCAACGATTTCGCGGACCAGGCGGGCCGGCTCGCAGGTGTTGCGCTTACCTGAGCTTCATCTCTTTCGCCACGGACAGCTTCCACTCGTTCTCAGCAGCCATCATCCCCACGCGGTGGCCCGGCAGGCTCGTGTTTCCCTGTCTAAACTGGTTCCCTGCCGAGCACCACTCGGGCAGCAGGTCTCGAACACCGCACAAGTTCCTGGTTGTTTTTGTTCCGGATTCTGACAGTCCCCCTCGGCTTCCGTAAGAGGCGGATCTTGCTACGCCGAGGGTTCTGGGTGGTGCGGTTTGGGAAGAGGCGGGACTCTTCAACAGAGACTAAATGGTTATAGGCTGAGTGGATTCCGGGGACCCGAAGAGGTAAGTGTGTCGCGCCTGTCAACAGAATCCGACGTAACGAAGTACACACAGGCGAGCTAGTGGGCGGCCCCGGAGCCCCACCTCCCCGCCAATCCCATCTTGCCCTGCGCGGGACCAAAAAGGGCGCATCTTCCGGCGGAAGTCGCCTGGAAGAGCCTCTGTAGTTTAGGGCCCTGGCTTTTGTGGGCTCTTCCCTCGCGCGCGCGCCTCCTGACGCAACGCCCAGACCAGGGAGGGGCCACGCTTAGTCACTGTTGTGCTTGTGACCTTGTCTCCCCACTAATAGAGGCAGTCTTTATGTTGGTCATGGTGTGCCTACATGATTACTTTTCAAGCCTTGGGTTTTCGAACTCCTTGTTTTACCTGTTACACAGAGGGTATCGTGGGGGTTCCTGGGCTCTTAAAAAAATAGTTTTACAAGTAAGCCTCATAACGTTCACAGACTGATGCCAGATAAGCGATAAGATCTCCCACAACACACCTTTTTTTTGGAGACAGGATCACATTATGTGGTTCAGGCTGGCCTTGAACTCAAACTCGAGGCGATCCTCTTGCCTCAGCAGTGCTGAGATTACAGGCATGTGCCAATAGGCCTGGCTAAGGTTTATTTTGTTTTCACTGATTCATGTTGAGACAGGGTCTCGCTGTCTAGTTCAAGCTTACCTTGGTGGTGATCCTCCTGCCTTTAGCCTCCTACATTGTGATTTTTAAAGTGTTTTTAGGCCTGTAATCCCAGCACTCGAGGTAAGGTAGGAGGTTCACTTGGAGACCAGCCTGGAATACATAGACTCGGTCTCAAAAAAAAAAAACAAAAAAACAAAAAAACCCAAACCTTTTTTTTTTTTTTTTTGTACTGGGGATCGAACTCATGACCTTGTGCTTACCAAGCAAGTGCTTGAGCCACTGAGCTAAACCTCTGGCCCCTATTTTCCCGTTTTAAGCCCTGCATAGTGCAGCACTCCAGTAGTCACAGCCACTATGGAGGCTCAGGTAGCGTATCTTGACCAGAGGGGTTTCCAGCCAGCCTGGGCAACACAGGGAAATTCTGTTGCCAAAGAAAAAAACTTCCCACCTTAAATAAATGTTGCCAGGTAGGGTGGATGAGGCATATGTGAAGCAGAAGGGCAAAAAACGAAAAGGAAACACTGCCACTAGAAAACCGCTAAACTGCATTTCTATATATAATGCTGTGTGGATATATTGACAAGTGAATATTTCAATTAGTAGAAGTCACCTGCATAAATTTTTATACATCATTGTACCTTTTCCTAATCCTGCCCTGGTAAAGTGGGGGAGGGCACATCAATGAGTTTGAGAATACTAAGTTGTAAAATGGACACAAGAACATCACCAGTAAGCTGGACTCCGGAAAGCTCTGTCTAGGATTTTATTAGACTGCTTTTTTTCCCAATATACCTGTATTGGAAGATTGAGACAAAAAGGCACAAACTCACATTAAATAAACAAGGTAATCTAATCAGTTCTACAAAGTGTAGTTCATAAAAGTAGCACTAGGAACCAACCAAAATAAGTCAGGGAGTCCCAGTGGGGACTGTAAAAGAACTTGGGAAGATAGACACATGCCCACAATACTGACCCTGTCCTCACTCTCCCTCAGTGAGAAGGCCAGAGCCCAGCAGTCCTCATGCAGAGGCACTGCTGCTTTCAGCTGGGACTGAGACCCTGCAGGTCTAAAGGAAGCAGCTGGTCTGCAAGGGTGTAGTGCACCCTTAGGTATTCTCCCCCCGGAGCCGAGCCTTTGCTCGGAAGCCCCTCTGAGTGCTAGGCAGTTTGGGGTAGGTGACGAGGGAAAGGGGTACTTAAAAGAAGCCAACACTGTTGCCCAGCAGCAACACCACCTATGAGGACAGAATACCAGGGACATTCCTCTCCTTTTTCATGTGGGCAGGAGCCCCAGATGCAGGCTGATCTCAGGAAACTGTAGCTCAGCTCGTACAGATGCTTTCAGTTGGGATGGGAGTGGGAAGTAGGTGGAGGTGGAGGAGCCAGGGAAAAGGCAGAGAAAGAGAGAGCTCCCCTTTGAGCTGATATGATATGTGTGGATCTCAAAGAAGAGCTGAAGGAGATTAACATCTGCTGATCCTCACCCCATGTTAACAAAAGTCTGCTTATAGTATCAGTTTCTCCCAAGATAATTCACATCTGGATTTCACCTAGTTGACGAATGAAAGTCTTTAAACACAAATATAATTAATAGGTAATACAGAGCTTACAGGAAAACATTTACATTTTTCTCCTGTAGGAATGCCTCTTCTCGAACTTTCCCAGTCCAATACACACACAAGCAGTTGAGATGCTAATCAAGAACTGAGTGCCCAGGTCCATTACTAAGGACCCAACAAAGTGAAGAGACATACAGAGGAAAAATGTCTGTAAGAGGACGTCTCTGGTCCCAAAGGGACCTCAGTGAAGGTCAGAGCTAACCATGCTGCAGGGTCTGGTTCTGTCTGCTCTTGCGCCAGGAGGGCCACAGGAAACCACCCACCAGGATGTCCCAGGTGCAATCCTGTGAGACACTCCCTTATTGCACTTAGAAATGAGTAAGGTAAGGCAAACAAACTGATAAAAGACATAAGGATAGATTATCTCATCCCGCTTCTCACTCCCCCATTGGAGATTTGGTCTCTCTCAGCAAGAGGCACCCAGGCTAGCACGGGGTTGGATGACTGCACACTCATGCTGACACACTTCACAAGGTTTGGGAATGGTCAGGTGATACTGCAGCTGTCTCAGATTCTCCCACCAGGAAACCATACTCATTCTTCTGCCAAGTTGTAGGAACTAGGAAACATTCAGCAGCCTCTACTCCCCTGGAACCTGGACTTCTCCAGCCTACCTTGGTAGAATCTTACACTACGATCACTGCTTGCTTTTGATTGTCCAGGACAGAACTCAGCCTGGGGGCAGGATGAGCTGAGTTCTTTTTCCTCAAATTCCTTTCCAATGATTGGAGACAAGAGGGTACATGTTCTGCTGCAAAAGAAAGCTTTTTGCATGCTCATTGTGTGCAGCTTGAAAAGATCAGGACTCTTGCATTCTAACAAACCTCAAAGACAGAGGATAGGGATCGAAGAAAGCACAGAGAAAAGAGGATTATTGCTGAGTGGCAGCACCAGCCCAAAAGGGAAGAGGAGCATGGACATATAAAGCTCCTCGGGGTCAGACAGATAAGTATCTATGGAACAGACTCAATTCTAAGGGCCACACTGGACAAGTCCCTCCAGGTGGAGAGGCAACCGATGTGTCTTGGCTCTGCAGAACAATTCACAAAGAATGGGCAACAGGAGGGCCAAGAAGCTACTGCTGTTTCTAAGAATAGTGGGCAGAGATACATGGACTGGGGTTTATTCATATTTGTTGAATTTTCTGAAACAGTTTGGCTGGGCCTCCTTGGTGCTCAGAGCACTCTAACAACACAATACGGGAGCAGAGGTCAGAGTTATGAAGCTACACTGCTATTCTGTGGAACTGGGAGGGTGGAAATTCTGTATTTCTAACTCATCCTCTCTCCCCAAGTGAGAACTCAAAATTGCAAAGATCTGCCCAGGAAGCCAAAATATTAGTTTATCTCAAGGTTGAAAACAAAGGAACTTAAATCACCATATCACAAAAGGCAGCTATTTTCAGAGACTGAAAATGTCACTTGGAAATAAGGAGGGGCACATACAGAAATGGGTCAGAACACAATGGAGAGAGAGGGAGGAGCTGTAAATACAGCGACCTACTCGCCACATATCTCAGAAGGGAAGGCTCCCGCACACATAGGCTCTGTAATACCGGACGGTCTATTTGTTCACAATACTAAAAGGGTATCTAGAATTAGCTATAGTAAGGGATCAGAAGTTGCCTGAAGAATGGGCACAGAAAGGCTGCGTCCGAAGATGGCCTGTCACTCAGGAGGGTGGAGCTGCTGGGCCTTCCTGTTGACCACTGTCTTGCAAAACTAGAAGAGAAATACAATTATTAAGGAAGCAACAGAGGAAGGCAGGAGCACACTGTAAATCATCGTGAGGAATTTCAAAGTCAGAAGGGTGGCACCTGGTGGGGAGGGGGATGGTGGGGAGGACACCAGGGCCCCAGCAGTGACTGGGAAGCTGTTCTTGCAAGAATCCACTTATGGAGGGGAGAGGGGGAAGAATCCACTTATTCCTACCGTTCTGACCCCCAGAAGCTGCTCTAAGAACACAGAGCAGCAAGAGCATGCAGAGGTCTGCATCACTGGTGCTAAAGTATAGCCATTTTTTTTTATTTGATGAAATCATTTCCTCAGTTTGAGAGCAGGGCCAGGTTGTTCATTCAAGACGACTCTTGTGCTGCAAGAATAACATCAGTCTGCAGGTGTGCAGGGCCCCAGGGAGGCAGCATGGGGAGCTAACAGGAAGTGCCAAGAGGAAGTGACAATACGAAGCAAGGGATGCCCTACTCTTGGCCCCAGGACCTAGGCAGAAGCATTTCCCAGCATCTGAACAATGTTGCCTCTGTTGAGGACAGTTACTTAGTATGGGCCCAGGGATACAAGGAAGAAAATGAAGAACCAAACACAACGATGAATGCTTATAAAAGCTGTTTGGTCAGCAGACTTTTTTTTCAAGGGAAGGGCAGGAAATGCCAGTGTTCGGCAGTGTGGAACAGCTGACATGAGCACAGAATGTGCACCAGCATGCCTGTGTCTACTTGACATGGCTCAAGTTGCAAAAGGGGAAGTGATTAATGACACATGAGCTTTGCTTCTGCATCCACCGCCCCAGTCCTCACCACCCTGTCCATGTCTATCTGGGTGGTTCTTTTTTATAAAACTGTTCTCAGAAATGTCTTAAAACTCATAATCCTTTTCAGTGGAGGCCCGAGAGCTCACTGTTTAACATGGTGGTCATCATCGTTATTAGAGTGAAAGATGAAGGATGAAGTCGACTTTCTGACTCCATCGTGAGCTGCTGAGACCTTGAAGACCCAAACCGATTTTTAGCTTCTATGACATGCACAGTGAGAAATAAAGTACATACAGTGCAGAAAGGGGACGGGTGGCTTTAGTCATCTGCTGTCATTCCTTTCACCGGGTCCTTTTGTCTCATCTGGAAAAAGAAAAAAGAAACACAACAGAAAAAATTGAGGGCTTTCGATGCTAGAAGGAACTCCACCACAAATACAGCCTGCCTTCTCAATGCTGTGAACAGGCAAGATGGGGCAGTTTTACATGCAAAGCGAAAACTTCCACAGAATGTGGCACACACACAGCCAAAACCACACTGTGTGTACCTCTGTGACAGGCCCCACCATTCAACAACTTACTAATATACTATGCAAAGCCATCTTTTCCTTTCTCCTGCTTTTAATAAGACAGGACTATCAGGGAACTGGATATCTTCCCTCACTGTCAGAGATGAGGTCCCCCCAAGAGGGTACCACTGAAATAATTGTTTTATTCTTACAGCAAAATAGCCTAAGGATAATTATTTCCCATTTCCTGGGGCCTATGTGACATGAGATTTATCTGATTGTGGTGTTCCTCAGATCCAGTCAATGTAAGTTTTATATATATTTGCAGAATATGAAAATAGAAATGTTAATCCTATTTTGTCTTTTTTTTATAGGAAAGTTAAAGTGTTTACTGATATACTACAAGAGAACAGCAGATAA
>RJWT010023685.1:0-16473 GCA_004365215.1 Cuniculus paca | reverse complement strand
TCATTAAGGAAGAAGCATGAGATAATTTTTGTGAACACAATAGAATTCCTCATAGTCAGTTGAAGACAGAGAGAAAAACAGTGGGACAACTTCAGAAAAAGACCTGTGTATGACTTAAGTCAGAGCTGATTTCAGAGGTACTAAAAGAGCACAGCAGGAATCTCTGGAGGCTCAAAGGCAGAGCATTCATCTGAACGTTCTGGAAATTGAGACACCCACCTATGTTAATACCAATCTCTTTGGGAAACAAAGAAAGCAGAAGGGGACTGAGGTTGGCTTTGAAGTTGCCAAGATGACTTCTTGTTTCTCTAGCAACCATTAGCCTTGTTGGTTGATATTTACACAAATGTGGTATTATAAAGACGATTTTCATTTCCATATACAACTATGTATTACATTCTTTTTGTTTCCTGTAACTTCAAGTTGAGGACTCATGTAAAAGAGGAGCATGAAAATGTTCAGTGTGTATTTTAAAAGACACTGTGACTACAACTATAACCAAATGAGCATTTCCTAAAGATCTGTTTGTGTTCCAACAAAACCATGTTTTGAGTCTCCAAAATGCTATTATGAAATCACTAAAGTATTAATATGGTCCTCCTGCCTCTCTCTTTGTGATGAAGATTTTCTCCCGTGCTCTCACTCTCTTTCTCTTGTCTTTCTATCCTTCAAAAAACCTCCTTCAAAACACATTTTATAGAATTTTTAGTTACCATAAGTAATATAAATAAATAAACAAATAAATTAATTAATTAATTAATAAACTGACTCCTTTTCTTCAAAAAAGATGAGAATCTCAGTATTTATAAACTCTAAGTGTCTTAATGGAAATTTTAGAGACATGTAGTTTTTCAAAATTATTTAATTCTTTAAAGCAAAGCTTCATCTTACAATTCTGACAGAAGGAAAATATTTATTTACCTGTCCACTTCAGTGTCTTTTTTATTCACTTGCTTGTCTTTCAGTTCTCTTTGTAATTTTCACACATGTTCCTTTATTTCTTCCCATCCTGCCTTATCACTGGGATTCTTCTCTCACACGTAGTAACTTCATGATTTCTTTTTCTCTTCCTAGGATTATATAAATCTGATAGTAATTATGTTTGCTTATTGTGTTTGGAACTATCTGAAAACCTAGCATAGTTCATTCTTGCTTGAAATTTCTTTAATTCAGTCCCTAGATTTTTCTAGTTGGTTATTGTCTCACGAACCTGACTCAACCTATTTTGGTTTTTGAATCCTATGCCTGGCAAGGCTCCCTTGCTGGAAGTCAGTGGTCTAGTCAACTTCTGTGCAGTGAATTTTATCATTATTTCCTAAGTTTGGTAAAACAAGATTATGCGTTTTTTTCTCTTGACCTTTTATATTGTGTCTCCTCTCAGAACACATTGTCCTAGATATTTCTTTCTTTAAGCAAAACAAAAACAGAGCTCCAATTCCTTAGCATGTTGATTATTTCTGGGAAGTGGACTTCCTCACTGTGGTGCTAGTAACTCACTATAGGATTACAAAATTTTACAACTTTAATTTATCTTACAAATCACCACATTCAATTTTTTTTTTACTTTATCACTGGGGAAACAGAGAGCAAGAGGTGTAAAGTCAGCACCAAAGATACATGTCAAGTACAGGACCCTTTTTTCAGTTTAATGCTATTTTGGTAAAGCTATTTCTGGGGTGGTATGCTCACACTGATAGCATTAATTTCTGAAATAGTAGCTATTAAATTCAGATACTTAAGAAAGTCTAAGGGAAAATGCTGATTAGCAGAGAATTTTGCTTTGTGCTTTAAATCATATAGATGGACAGATATCTATGTCAACCATGAGTGTTCTGTTAGGTATTTCAGTTTAGGTATGTAAATCATGAAACTAGTAACTGTGAGGAAAACCTTAAACAATGACAAAGTTTATCTATATTAACTCGATTTGATGCTGAGAAACCCTTGCTGTCTGATTCACCCACTATTGACATGTATGGCCAGAAAAATACATCTTTAATTTATTCCCTTCCTAATTTGTTTTTTTTATTTTAAAGAGAATAAAAACAAAGCAAAACAAAACAAAACAGAGCAAAACACAACAAAGCAGATCACAATAGAATAATGCAAGCAACCTAATTGCTTTTTAAATAAAGTTTTCATATGCAAATGTAAGATGGATCACTAACAACAATAATTTTTTCTAGAATTATTTGTATCTAGAACAACAATTTTGGAAAGTTTTCTCTTTTTCAGAATAAGATGAATTTCAGTTCACATAGATTAGAAATTATTTTGAGAAATAAAAGCCAGTGTCTCTACACAGAGTCATCACAAGTTCTGTCTTGCTCTACTAATAAATTAACCCAATGTCTTTTCAGATAAAATTGCTAACTTTTTAAATTGCAAAAGTATTAGTTTTTATAAATATCTGCTAAAAATGATAGTCAAAGACTCATCCACTTACCTAAATATTGATTACCTACCTATTGTGCATTTGATTTTATATAAAGCATTATATGTATTCAGGTATATAGTACTTAACTATAAAACTAGAGAAAAATTGAATCATTGGAAATTACCAAGTACACCAAGTAATGCCAAATACATTGGCAACTTAATACACCAGAGAAAAATTCCACAGTATTATTTATTCTATGTATTTTTACAAAGAAGTACTTTTATAAAGACAGACATATCTGTATTCATCTTCACTTAAATTGGTGAAGTCAAAATTGTGTGATAACTAATGCACTCCTCCTGCTTTTATTAGTTTATTTCAAAAGAATAGCTACTGACTTACTCATTCTTTTTGTTGTCACTTTTAATCTTGAGATGATTAAACATCGCTCAATCTTGCTTTCATTTCATCTTGTTTAGTTCCTTCAAAATCAAATTGTACAAGGTCTTAAAATTCATGGCACAGATTATAAAAAAATAAGAAAGTAGAGGATCCACAGATGTCATCAATAGGCAAATAGGCATGGAAAATCTGTGACAGGGATTTTAACATTTACATAGCATTTTGAAATGTATCAGCAGAGTTTGCACAAGAATCTCAATGCCCTGTCATTGATCTTTTTCTGAAGAAAAGGAGTAAATATTCAGGAATGTAACTTTTTCCTTGTTTGTACCATTGTACTGTAGGGAAGGAAAAGTGGCATATTTCTAACAGAATGTATACCTGATGTACACAAGGAAGATACCCAGAGAAATTAGTAAATCTCAAAGAGGTGGCTTTGAATTTAGGCTTAGAAACCATCCTGCCATCATTATCTGAAACAAAGAAAGAAGAGGGTAAAAAGTGTTTGTTAGAGGAAAGTAAATAGGAAAAATATGTGTTAAAAAAAGCAAGATTTGTGTTATAACCACTTAAGTCTAGTGCCTTCTCCATTGATAAGAATCACTAGTGAGTCAATAATCTTTCTTTTCCTGATTTAGAAAGGCCCTCTTACAAATAGAGATTGCCTTCTTGCATATAAACTTATTTTTCAGAACAGTAGCTTCTACTTTGCTTTCAGAACTTCTACTATATCCTCATTTGTTAAAAATAATCCCCATGCCAAAGGTCATATTTGAGGGGTCACATATTTTAGCCTCCTACAATAACCAAATAAACATTTTTATTCTCTGACATAAAAAGAACATTGAGTACACACATGCGTGCGTGAGTGCACACACACACATACACACACACACACCCCACATTGGTGAAGGGATGAGAGAGACGAAAGAATTGATGAGAAAAGAAAGACATTTATTGAGCATTTAGTCTGTATTTGTCATTAGGCCAAATATTTCATTCTGTATTCAAAATGATACCTGTCAAGTAAATATTATAACCACACTTTAGAAAAAGAAAAATTATATGACTAATGGCCACACATAATATGCAGTACACTCAGGGAACAAACTTAAGTTCTCTGACTCCAGAAAGTAATATTTCTTCAACCAATTGAAGCTTGTTATAAGAATATATTTCCTGTTACTAAGGGGGATAGTAAATGATGCTAGCTAAAAAGATAGAAGGAAAACTGTTCTTGGAGAAGGAGGTATTGCTATAGGCATAGGAACTTAGGCTCCTTTGTCAGGAATGTGCCCTAAGTACAATGTTATAAAAGTGTGATTTTCCACTTTGCTTTTGTCCCTGTTTCATTGGCATGAGAAGCTCCAAGAATAGTCCAACAAAGGAAAAGTGGTTGACAAGCTCAGCCAAGATGCCCTTGTAGTTTTAGTAAAGACCATCTACTCAGATCACCATCAGTTAGATGATCACCAGATATATTAGTAATCCCAGACAAGTCAAAGAGTTGAGAGTCGTCTGTCTAGCTAACTATCAAAAAGAAATGCTTAGTTTGCCTATTGTTGTGATCTGTATCTAGATGTACCCCCAAAGTCTCATGCAGTCATAGAGCATTTTCAGAAGTGACTGGATCTAGAGTGTGTGATGCTCTGGTTAAGGGAGTGTGATTATTAAATCAGTCCACTGATTGGTGGGTAGCCTGCATACAAAATAAGGAACAGAAAGTCTTGGCTCTTTCTCTTGTTGATTTTGCTATCTTCTTCCACCATGACCTGCTGCCCCTCTGCCATGTAATGTATCACCCCAACTTGGAGCCAACAAATTGTGGACTGAAACTTCCACAAATTGTCAGCTAAGTAAACCTTTCCCCTCTTTCTTTGGGTGTCAAGTATTTTGTCTCAGCAACGAGAGACAAAGTTGCCATTGAAGTTTATAGTTATTTGTGATAATTAACATATGTACACTTTTCTTCTACCATGACTTACAATAGGACCTTATTACAATAGGACTTTTATTACATCTACTGTTGCAAAACTTTCACCAAACATTCTTCATCTGGTTCAACATTCCCAACATTCTTTATCTGGTTCGCTTTTCTTTTTAGCACTAGAGATTCATTTATTTTTCTTTTAAATAGTAAATAATATAATATACCTTCAAAAGGCTTCCAATCGTCTGTTGCTTATCAAAGGAATTCAAGTTCCTTACCCTACCACTATAGCCTCTCTGACATCAGCTCTCAGTGCAAAATTATTCGTAGTATTTTCTAACCAGAATGTCCTCTCTCCTCCAACACCGTGCTTAGAGATACCATCCACTCCCATGGGAAAACTGAAAGCCCACCTCCTTCTTGGAGTGATTTCTGTACTTTCTGATCTCGCCTAGAACTTGTAAAATACTTGACTTATGGCACTGCCCACACTCTGATTTATAAAATTGATACGTCCATAAGTTTTTACTTTACTCCTGATTTACAGTTGCGGTCAGTATCTGGTCATCCTCCACACTTCCTCAGTCACCGTTTGTTTGCAGTTTCCTTTCTCTATCTTGCCTGAATACTATGGCACTCCTGTGACATCAAACTTCCAAATCACAGACCATAGCTCCTCTTTAACTAATTCTCTCCACTCCCAGATGCCCTTAATTTTTCCATCTCACCACAACTTTCAGTACCACAGTCCTATGCCTTTTCAATGCCCAGTGCCATCTTTATCTAACTCAGTTTGGATAGAATGACTAGTTGCCACACACTGTCGAATTTTACTCTCTACTCTCTTGAACTTCTTTCCTGAGCTTAGTTTCAGGTAAATCTCATTTCACAGAAAACAAAATCATTTACCTTTTTTACTCCAGAAAACTCATTGCTCAATTTAATTGGTGAAAATTACACAATCATGCTGATTCATCTCACTTTAAATTCATGAGTGATAACTTTAGTCAATTCTATAATGCAGAAATATATACTATTACATTTTTCTTGTCAATCTCTTCACTTTTCCATTTCCTTCACTTCCTAATCATCCTAATATTCTTCTCCTCAGCCTCATTATCAACTATTAGCATTGTTTCTCATAGACTAGAAAAATAGAAGACATCACCCTTTTACTTCCATTTCCTAAATGTATTTTTATTTGTACTATACACTTTACCACTGTGTATATTCTAACAAACAAAATAGCTTCTTCTCATATACTCTACTATGTGGTACCATTTTAGTAAAATCTCTGTCTTAGTCCCTTATCTGTAATATGTGCATGATTAGGGCATCTGTCTCTAAGAATTTCTTTGAAGATTAACTGAGTTCATTCAAGTAAAATTACTAGGTACTTAGCTCAATAAAATTTAGATAATTTATAAATAATCTTTTTTAAATAGAAGATAAGCTAATAGAATGTGTAATAAAATATTCTCTTTTCTACTTTTCTTTGTACTCTCTCCAGAATCTACTATTATTGATAGAAACTTATTGTGTCATTCAGTGAGAGGAAACTGGTCAAGTCTGATACAAAAATACAGAAACTATACTAGGTATTTCCAAATGAACAAATTTTAAATGAGATGTGTGTCTTATGGATATTGGTAGGCTAGAGAAATACAAGGAAATGGTGAAGAACCTCAGAAGTGAGAAGCTGCAACTACTACCTAGCATCCCATGGGTGAAGAACGCAGGGAGAAAACTGTCCAAGGAAACGGGGCTGAAGGTGTAGTTGCTCCATAAGAGGCAGAGGGGCCTGAAGAGATACAGTATAAGGAGACGCTGGCCAAGAACAAAGGCATAGAGTTAGAGCCAGAGAGGAAGAATTATGTGTTCTCCTCACTTTTTGGTTTTTAATCTCCCATTAGTACCCAACAGGGATCCAACTGGGAAAGCCATCTGGAAATTGCACAATCATGGTTCCTGACTTACCCACCAGAACAGGAAAGGTCAATTTGGAGCAAGTTGTTATTAGGTAAATTTCTAGTAAGGGGAACTTTGATAAATAGTATCTACATAAAGAAATATAGTTTCATCCCAGTCTCAAAAAGTTAAAAGCATTTCAGAGAAAAATTACTGGAGATTGTATTATGGCAAAAGATCTAATAGTGCATCATTATTTTATTCATCCATGCATTTATGGCACATTGTTAAAGTGGAATTTTCTGCATGGAAAATGATGATAAATCTGGTTTTATAAGCATAGAAACAGAGAGTATTGTTAACATTGTAGAAAAATGAAGAGAAAACATATCCAGAAATGATTACTTTGTTCATACATTGTCAAAACCGTGTTTGTCTTCTTGATGAAAGGAAACTTATTTCCGTTTGCCAGTCGTTGTCACTTCTCTTCCTCTAAATAACTATTATAAGTAACTATGTAAGGATATGTGTGTTTTTGCACTTGCAGGCATATGTTTAAAATTACATAGTATAAAGCGAAGTTTCTTAAGGCCAACAACCTGAGTTTGAGTTTAAGATTGGTCTGTTTCATCTGTGTGATGTCAGGTAAGAAATTAACCACTTTTTTGCTTCAAACATGTCATCACTAAAATCAGGAAAATGTTAATACTTACTCATAATAGTGTATTCAATGAATTGGTATATATGCATAGTTAAAAATGGTAACTGCCACTACATAGAATTAGCACTTACACACTTGCTACCTAATTTTTGTTGTTGTTGTAGTGTCCATAGTTATTTTTGGTAGTTTTTGAAATTTTCCTATTTAATTTATCATGAATACTTTCACATTATTTAATATTCTACAGAATAACATATTTTAAATTACCGAATATCCCATTCCATGGTTCAATATAGTTAGCATTTTCTCAATTATTCCAATCTAAATTTTGCAGCAGCAGTTTAGATGCACTCAATTGTAAGAGTCTATATATAGTGGAATGGAAAGCACATTTACATGCATTTAAGTGCCAGATTGAATATGTCCATTATTCTCTGGTGATGGCACCAAAGATGTACTTTCCCTCTTAAATCTTTAATCATATTACTGAAACACCTTTCCAGGAATCTTATATATTAGAGAGAGGGAAAAAGTCTCTATCCTTTTCTTTATTAGTAGCATTCCATTCTACCCCTGAAAGATTTAAGTCAAATCTTCTTTTCTTATCATTTGTTTCCTTTTAAATTGGTGTCTAGATTTTATCTGATAAACAGATTACCAAGGGCCTATTTTCAAAAAAGAAAAAGAACATTATTCGCAGAAGACAAAAATTGAGTCCAAATAGAGCTTATATTTTTGGTCTCTCTTTACATGTGTCCAGGGAATTATGTAATAAAGTCTATCACTTCTCTACTACCAAGAGTAGTGAATGAAGTATAAATTGAATGAAATTGCTTATTCATCAGAGACTATCACACCATTTATATGTCATGGCTTAATGCCGTATTTTTTATTGCCTATCATATAGCATAAAAATAAAAAGTATGCATATTTCCAAGGTTAAAAATCATGCAAAATCATAATGAAGGGCTGGACATGATGGTACACACTCGTAATCCCAGCATTTGGAAGACTGAAGCAGAAGGATTACTGCAAGTTCGAGGCCAACCTGAGTCACCAAGTGAACTCAATGCCAGCCTGAACTACATAGTGAAACTTTGTCTCAAAAAGATTTAAAAAAAAAATCATAGTGAAACAGAATAGATTGTTTTTTTTGTCTGAATGGATTAATTCTAAGACAATCCTGAGAATATTTGCCTATGCTTCCTGTGTGTATGTGTGTATGTGTGTGTGTGTATTTGCATACAGTAAGGACACCTACTCAGAAGTATAAAATTAATATTTAATTTAATATTTATTATTAAATAGGATTTTTTTGTATGGTTAAGTCTATACTAGTCACACTTTTGGTCATGTGAATTCAAGAAAAAAAGCTAAAACATTTTCATTTCTCCTGTATTTGTTTACATTTTTTTATTTTAAAACGAATAAAGGACAAAAATGACAGAATTTCAAAACGACATAATAGATTAACAATGGTTAATATATTGTATGTTATCTTCAAAGTAGTTGCTCAAATTACAAGATATAGGTATGAAAAAATGATCAAATAATGAAAACAGAAACCGTCCTTTTTGATGAACAGAGATTAATAGTATAATTATCATCATATATATAAGATATAAAATCTTTTCCTTTCTTTCTTTTTTCCTTTCTCTCATCCCAGTTGTTCCTTCCTTTTAAGCAGTTTATTTTCCTTTCACTTTCACAAAATCTACTGTACATTTTGAATCTTTCAATTTTTTGCACTAGGGAGACAACACAATATTTGCACATGCGAGTCTGATTTATGCCACCTGAGACCATACTCATAAGTGAAATAATTCAGGATCTCATGTTTAGGCTTTTTTTTAGTCACAAAATCTACCAAAGAAATACTGTATAGTAATGATATTCTGACATTTTCATCTCAAGAAAATTATAGACATTAGATTACTCCAGACAAGTTTTCAATCAGATACTACAAAATGACCTTAAATTGTACACCGTTTGGATGAGTCCAAAGTCTTTTTGCTTTGCATGTAAAGTTGGGTTAAAGTAGAAGATGCTATGACTCTTCTATCTGTTGTGTGTGTGTGCATTATTTCCAGTTTCCCAAAGCTTCAATATTTGGCCTATATTTTGTCTAAGAGGTAGTTTCCTATGCTGAATCTCCATTTAAAAATACGTATGAATGCAAAATAGCCAGATGTTCCCAAAAGGTTAACAAATACATGGAGAACATGATATACACACAAAAAAAGATAAATACGGTAAAACTTTGAATTGTGACTGACTTGTTCTGCAAGTGTTCTGAAAGACAAGCAAACATCTTTAATAAATTTCAACTTGCTATATGAGCTATGTCTTGCAATACAAGTAGTACATGGCCCCCAAAGCCACATGATCACAACTGAGCCAATGGGTCTGCTCTGTGTCTCTCTCATTAACAGGATTGTGGGTGATCTCCCAATAGCAAGAAGTTATTGAAGAATTTTCATCAGCAGGACAGAAGAAGAAAATGGTGGAGGAATCCTTCAGTTCACATGAGATTAGGGAGATGTGTAAAATGTGAGAAACAAAACAAAATTTTGTACAAAAGCACCACCTGTATAAGGCTGTAGCAGTCTGAGCAATGAATCTGTTTAATGGCAATGTGATGTCACATTCCCACAAAATTCTCATAAAGAGGCAAAAGCAAATGTCATTGATAGGTTCCTTGTTAAAGTCGCATGAAAAGAAAAATTTTGTTAGTGATGTTAACAGTTGCCCTACACAATAACCCTCTCTTGTCTCCCTCAGACCAGCCATGAAGTTTCTAAAAGTAAGTTCAGGTTAATTTGTTTATTTTTCTCGACATTTTTGTATGTTCTTTATTATTTTGTATTATATTACAGCACTGTAATCATTATATGAATATTTTGTGATTGTAAAACAAATCAGCCAGGTTTCCATTTACAAGGATGTTTCTGGAACAACAAGTTCACAAACCAGCTCTACTGTACGTAAATCTCACTGCATTTCATTTTATGTGCAAATAGTATTTCCTTGATACCTTAGTCTATTCAGGCTGCTATAACAAAACAGCCTCACCCTGGGTAATTTATAAACAATATAAATTTATTTCTCACAGTTCTGGAGACTGGGAAGTCCATACACAGGGCCCCACAGAGTCCGTGTCTAATCAAGTTCTCTTCCTAATAGAGGACACTGTGTATGTGTCCATACAGAAGCATAAATGAGCCAGCTTCCTCGGGCACTGCTGTCATTCATGAAGGCTCTGCCCTCATGAAATAAGCATCTCCCAAACACTCCAGGTTTTAGAAGCATCACATCAAGGATGAAGTCTCAACATACAAAGTAGAGGGAGAACATGAACATTCAGATCATAGCATTTGGTAATTTGGTTTAGAATGCTCTGGGTCATGATCTTTCCCATTAATTTTTAAAATTCAATATCTTCTGTCTTACAGCATTTTCTGGAATAAAGTAGTCAAAGAAAATATTGATACTTATTGATAAAAAACTACTTTTAAAATGTTTCATACATGGAAAAGAATAATTTTAAACTATCATATTGCATAGTTGAATCAAAAGCAATAGTATAAATTCAAAATATTTGTACTGCTGCTACTTTTTCTGTGAATTTCCATAGACAAGAAGTAAGGGGGTTTCATTTGATTTCTACTGGGATAGGGTCCAGTAACTGAACAAAGTACCCTATAAAATGTTACCTAAAACTCTCCAGTTCTGTTTTGCTGTTTCATGTTTCATATATTGTGCTAAGATGCCAATAGTGCAATCCTAGGTGTTTGGGTTTACCAGAACTCTTTATGATGAAAGAATGATTCAGAAAAGTAGCTGCTACTTAATAAATTGTATATTTACTTATAAAGCTTTTGTATAATATTATCAGAGAAATTTTTCTATAAACTTTGGTTAACACAAGACTGCAGTGCATTCTCTTATCCAAAAAGCAATAATACGAGTTTATCTAATCTTACAATTGTTTAACTTAGGCCTTCAGCGTTGTCAATTCTATAAATGCAAAATATTTTCAAAATGGGCCAAGAGTTAGTCAGCTTTCTATCAGTCTAAGAAATACTTACAATATTTTATAAAGAGAGGGAGTGGCACAGCAATAGCATTCACCCCAAGAGAAATGAAGCAAAGAAAAAGTGGATAAGATTTCACGATCTCCTTTGAGGACATAACGACAGTGACCTAAGAACCCCCGACAAGGAGTCTACTCCTAAAGGTCCACAGCATTTTCTAATATTAATTAAACTCCAGAGAACGAATCTTTAATACATGGACCTTTAGGGAATATTTAACGTCCAAGAACAGCAGTACACATTCAACCTCACTGTTTGACCCTAACTTTCATTATAACAGTAATTATGAATTACATTAACTTCTCATTTAAAGGAGATATTTGCTGCCCATTTTCTATAATGTAAGATTTTACTTCTGAAAAATCTTCTGTAAATACCAAAAATGAAAATTTTAATATTAAAAATCTCAGAAAATATTGACAGTCTTAAACTAACATATCAGATTTCTTTTGCTTCTTCAAAAATAGACAAAATAATATCCAACATTGTTCCTTTATTAAAATATCACCTGAATATTTTTATAAATGCACATATTTTTGTATATACTATATTTTGTTACATCACAACCTAATATCATAATATTTATGATACTTCTGGAGATGTAGCTCAGCGGCATAAGCGCCTGCCTGCCAACTGCAAGGTCGTGAGTTTGATTCCTGGTACCTGCCCAAAGAAAGTATTTATGATACAAATAAATTCATACAGATCCATTTAAATGGTATTATAAAAATGAATTGAGGAAAAAATATAATTCTAAGTGGTATTTCAATTCTACTGTTTGATTAAAAATCCAAACACTAATTGTCTTTACTCTATCTTTGACACAAAATTTTCTTAATAGGATATAAATTTTTATTTAATTTTGTTCAGAAATTGAAGGGGTAAAAAAATGAATATTCTGATGATCATATTAAGTCTTCCAAAATGTGATGCTTTGCCATGGCAGGCAGAGTGAGATATTAGCCCGATATTAAGGTCATTACTTCCACATCACTCAGCATGAGCTCCCTCAGGTCTTGTTTGTCTAATCAGCAGAAGTTTTCTCCAGTTTATTTGATTTAATGTCTTTATAATGACAAATTCTTGCTCTATAGGATGACTACCTACCTATGCACATATTTTATATGCATAGATTTGTTCAGGTACACTGTACCAATATTAGAATACAAAGCAAAAATAAAAATATGTCAAAGAAAATGAGGAAAATATATCAATATATGCCTAAGTAGTTACATTGATTGAGCATTAAATTTAGTTTCTGGCATCCTAGCAAGACAAAAATGGAAACATGATAGATTATCCAATTGTCATGATCTGATAAAAACAATATATCAATTCTTCAAGTGAGATCATTTTTTCCTGGTATGAAGTCGTCCAACCAATGCATCAATTTAATGGACAATATGTTATTAAGTAGAATTCTTGAGTCATATCATGATGGCTTACTGAGGAGATCTGTCAATGCAGAATTGAGGTCACATCAAAATGGATTTGTTGCTAATAACTTACTGTATCATGGGATAGAAGAACAATCATTTTGTTTAAGAAAACACAAGTGTCTATTTGAATAAAAGTGCATGCACTCAGTGTTAGGAATAAAACACGATTTAATGTATGAAGTGGCTTTCTTCAAGCATGTAATAAGAAATATTTACAATATTGTTTTCTTCTTAGAATAATTTGTAATCTGTAATCAGTTCAACCTTTCACACTTACATAAAATTCAATTCAACAAATGTTCACAAAGGAATGCCTACACTGGTGAGAAACATCGATAAGATGTATAGACATAAAAACTAGGGCACTTTATTTTTCTCAGTTATGGGTTTTGTGTTGAGTGGCTCTGTGTGTTGACATTTCTACTGATCTGAAGCTTTCCCTGCCAAAACCATCCTTTCAGTGCTAAACTCACTGTGGCTACAAACTAATTGGAAATTTTAAGGTTTTTCTTTTTTTTCTTTTTTCAGTGAAATACGTGGATACCTACTAATAGGAAATGCTGGTGTGTAAATGTCTTAGTCCACCCAGGAATGATGCTTATATTATCACTAATAATATAAACATATAAACAACAGAAATATATTTCCTTGGTGATTGGAAAGTCCAATACAGAGGCCTTAGCAGATTGAGCATCTAGGGAGGGCCCACGTCTCCATAGATAGCATCTCTTTCTTGTGTTCTCACTGAATGGAAGAGGAGACCAGCCTCTCAGAGTTCTTATCTATAAGGGAACTGTGATGGGTGATCTTGAGTATCAACTTGATTTGATTGAGAGATGCCTTGAAAATTATCAAGGCACATTACGGGGTATGTTTGTGTGGGTACTGGGTAAATGACTGTGGGGAACTGATCTGGCCCCTATCCCATTTTCTGTACCCCTTCCCTTCTTTCTTCTTCCCACCTCCCATGAAATGACAAGATGTCCTCTGTCATGCCCTTTTGCCATGAGGTTTCTGCCTTAGAGCTAACTAACCATGGAATGAAATCTCTGAAACATGAACCAAAAGAAATCTCTTCTGCCTTAAATTGTTGGTATCAGGTATTTTGTCCCAGCAAGTGGAAAGCTAATATAAGAAATAATCTTATTCCTGGGGACTCCACCATCATGACCTGAGCACAACCTCAAAACCAGCTTTCTAATCCTATAACCTTGGGGGTTAGGGTGTCAGTGTATGAATGTCAGGAAACACAGTGAGGTGGTACATAGCATCGTATTTCTAGTTCTTTAAATTTCATTTCCAAGGAGCGAACTCATGAAAATGACAATTTGACATTTCAGACATGACATTTACCAGTGACTTCACCTAGTTCTTCTCTTTCCTGCTTGATTGAAATGTATATAAGATCTATCAAAATGAACATTTCTAAACTCAAGGCACAGTTTCACCAGCAGTTTTCAGTATTCAGGTGCATAGTCAGATATAACTGTCAATTCTTTCTTAAGAATTACTTGGTGTAAAGCGGTTGTTTCACTGTATCAACATCATTCATCCTTAATCCTTCAAAGATAACATTCAGAAGGAAATAAAATGGAAGCTCTAATCCCTCCTCCTTTCATATCACTCTTTCTGTGAGTAGGAAGATCGGCTCTGATAGAGGATTAGTGAATGCCACATGTTCTCATCGAAACATCACAGATTGGATTTAGCACAAAAATATATTTTTCTGATGTGTAAACAGTACCAGCTGAATCCATATTTCTCATAAATGCCCTGCCATAGTGCAGCATGCTTTCTTCATCATGCAGCCAGCTTATTATAATTCTCTTTTAGCACAGCTTCCAAGAATTTACATCTGTCACTTGGAGCTGAGCACCCTGAAGCTTCACCAGCCTTCTTGCAAACTGGAACTTAGTGGCACTGCTGAATTTCCTGACTTAGATGCCAACAAAATGTGTTTAAGTGGTTTTAAGTTAGTTGGATTCAGGTTACTTATGGATACTACTATTGTTACAGGCAGCTGAGTTAGTTAGAAATATTACAGATAGTCAGATAGGGCCAGGTCCTTGAGAAAACTGACACAGGGGACCAGATGTCTTGTGACCTTGGAGGAGACAGACACCTCCCAGTATTAGCCAGATCTCAAGACAAAAGGCAAAACAAATACAACCACACCCTAAGTAGAAACATCAAGGATTGACATTCTAAATAGGTATGGATCACATTGACCATCCCAATCCCCTATAGGAAGAGTCACCGATCCTTAAGAATGCTCACTTTCTATGTGACTTGCTACCCTATTCATCCCTGACTTGGTCAATTTTACCTGGACAATTAATCTTATTGGTTGACCATAGTTCTGTCCCACCTCATGTCCATTTGCGTTGCAAGTTCTTAGGTTTTCCCCATCTTGGACCTACCTCACCTCATGGTTTTACTCTATAAAAGTTCCTAGAAAAGCCAAAATCTTTGGCAACCCACTCGGGACCCCTTCTGTCTCTCTCTGACAGAAGCTTTCTTTCTCAATAAATATATCCTGCTCATGACCTCCATTGTTCCTAAAATTCATTCTTCGATTTTAGAGAACATGAACTAGTGCAGAACATCTAGTAGGTTGGGAGTTTCATTCCCTTATATCATTCTCACCTAGTTTTAAGGTCTTACCTTTAGCCTTAAATTGGTCACTTCAAGCACATGTGCTTGAAGGAGGCAATGACCTTTGTTCTATAGTGTCAGATTCTAACAACATGCCATCATTATGTGAAGATAGGTGTAAGCAAAATTACATTGGTTAAGATTATGCATTTTCTCAAATTTCATGTAATTTTTGATGATCCAAGGAAAAATTGCTTCTCTAAATACTAATTTGACTTTTGTCTAAAGAATAAAATTCTATTTGGTTTTGTAATTTCAATGTAATCATATCAACTCAAATTCATATTCAGATGACTAGCTAGATACCTTGTAGAGAGAAGAATTCCAGTATCTCTGCTGAGTTTAGTAAAAGTGAATAAGGAAGTATATGATGCTTTTACACATCTATTTGCTTATTAATTTGAAAAAAATAAAGCATATTAAGAAAAGGTGAGTCAATGATGAAATTGAAAACATGTGTTAATATTTATTTATTTCTAATGGCCTTAGAATTATAAGCAACTATGGAGGATTCAGTATTTTAGCTGAAAGTCAGACATGGAGCTAGTTTTATGTAGTCAAATATTGGAAACCATTGAAGCTGGAAATTGAACACATGTACAGGGCTGTGGCATGGCCAGGGCATGGCCCACCTGAGAACAAAGAGACACCTCAAAGGGCAAGATAAGACCACAGCTGAGGACGCCTGGCTCCAACCCCAATTAACTAAATAAAGACTGTGGCCGCAGGCATTGCACTCCTGTAGTGAAATGCCACCTAGAGATTTTCCCCCAAAAAATTAATATAATCTGTTACTGGGGAAAATCCTTGAACCCCACTTGCTCAGTTTCCTGAATTTTCCACTGTAATCTCTTCATTGTTGGAAAACTAAATAAGTACAGGCCACCCAGAGACATTCCTTGTCTCAGCCCCCAGAGTCTCAAACTCTGTTAGAGGGTTTTGACCCTCCTGGAGCCCTAAAATCATGCCACTTGTCTCATTTATTTAAGCCTTCACCATACACT
>RJWT010023684.1:0-16672 GCA_004365215.1 Cuniculus paca | reverse complement strand
GAAAAATGACAAAACGAAAGAGCAAAATGTAATCTCACACCGCCAGTCCATCCCAAACAAGCCTAAGAGACACGGACATAGAAGAAAGTATAAGCCATGCACCTGAAACTTCTGAAATGATAGCAACTGAAGTAAAGAAACAACTCCATGAAGCCGTAAAGGAACTCAGATTAGAAATGATTTCCCAGGTAAACATCCAAACTGTGTTTTCCAGGAGCTCCAAGTCCAAAATGAAGGTTGCATCAGATTCCATGTCTGGTGCATGCTCGTTCCTGGCTTTCAGAAGACCACCTTCTCATTCCATCCCCACACAGCAGAGAAAGAGAGCCCAGGTGTCTCCCTGGTTCTGTCACACTAGCCCTTACCCTATGGTCCGTTTCACTTTGACCACTGTCTTGAGTCCCTATCTCCACATGCAGTCACATATGAAGTTGGACCCTCAGTGTATTAACGTGATGAGGGGCACAGTTCAGGCTCCAGTACACTTCCAACACTGGAAGCATGTGTTGTACCACATTTTCTTTGACTTCTGCCAGTCTTGTAGGTTTTTTCATGGCAGAAAGCTCTTTATTAAGTGGCAAGCATTTCCAAGTCCATCTACGTACAGCGGCCCTGTGGCATTTGGGGCAAGTGAAACAAAAAGAAATGTAATCAGAAAATACAGTTAAATTTAAATTTTAAAACATTCATTAGAGTAAAAGATACATTGCCATTTATATACTTCAGCATATCCCCCTTACCTCAAACATACTTATCCCACCATTCTTGCAACTTTCTGAAGCAGTTTTAGAAATCCTTTTCTGGGAGTGCCTTTAACGGTACTGTTGTGGCTGTCCTGACATGATAAAATTATTTAAGACATTTGCCTTTCATGGTCACCCTTACTCTGGGGAAGAGCCAGAAGTTGCATGATGGCAGATCTGGTGGTGACATTTGAAAGCATCCACAAAGAAATTTCATCCCCATTCTGAGTTTTTATGAGATCCCTTTGCACCAGGACTTCTCTGCTCTGCTAGTATTTGCATTTGGGGCTCGATAATTCTTTCAGTGGTGAGCTGTTCTGTATATTGTGGGATGTTTGGCAGCATCCGTGGCCTCTACCCATTAGATTCCAATAGCACCCCAGTGGTGATAATTAAAAGCCTCTAGATATTGCCAAATGTTCTCTAAGGGGCAACTTCACCCCTGTTGGAAACCACTGCTCTGGGAAACAGTTCAGAGAGAAAATAATGAGTTCACTTATTTAGTGAACGTTTATTGAATACCTACTATGTTTAAGGCCCAATGGAAAGTCACTATTTGCACAGGGCAAATGGGAAGGCAGACAGTAAACAATGAACTTCGCTACAACACAGTAAGTACCATACCATAACAAAACTTAGCAGAGACACTGTGGGATCCAAGACAAACCTCTTTCTTCCCTCACCAGTCTCTCCGGGAGATCAAAATGATGAGGCTTGTGACGGGATGACTCTGTCTCTATTCTACCAAAGCGTTTCTTCATGTTGACTCGATATGAGCTGAATATATGAGCGGAATTGCAGGGAATATATTATTCAGTCATGTTAATCACCATTTACAAATCTAAGACACTGAGAACTAAGACTAAGAAATACATATCCATTGGGCTGAGAATGAAGCATCCATCATTCATTTCCTTTTTTTTTCTTTGTGTGTGTGTGTGTGTGTGTGTGTGTGCAAGTTCATGCATGTGTGGTCTTTGGAACTGAACCCAGGTCATTCACACTGAGCTATATCTCATCTTTTTTAATCTCAATTTTTTATTTTGAGATCTCACCAAGTTGCTAACTGCCTGGGCTGGGTTCCAACTTGTGATCTTCCTGCCTCAGCCTCTGAGAGTGCTGGGATTACAAGTGTACACCACCAAACCCAGCTCTGGTCTCCTTGTCTTTGTACCCAGCATCATGTTCCCCGAGCCACACTTGGGGCGGGGTGGGGGATGCAGTCTACAAATGCATAGATTACCTCATCCCTCTGAGAAGCTGACACTTTTGTTCATAGAAGATTGGCCACAAAGGTTTATCCCAGTTATGAATAGAGGGCAAAAGAAAGACATTAAATCAGTGAGAGTTTAGCTTATGAACAGCACTGTATATAATTTTTTTAAAAGCCTCACCTAATTTGACAAACCATTCCTCTAAAACTCTGGAGATAACCCTGATATTCTTCTTACCCTATTGTGTTTTCTCCCCACAATCAATTATTAAATCTATTGACAGCAAAATAAAACAATTTGAGGGTACATTGAAAATCAAGGCCTATTTTACTCAAAGTGTCATCTCAACTATCAAATGTATTTGTTCACAGAAAGCCTTGGAAAGACAATATGTCCCTTTGCTGAGCTGTTTGCATTTCTGTAAAATTAGTAATTGGAGAGGGAATGCTGCTAATTCCCATTTCTCCATTTGAAAGTTTCTGCGGGGTCCTCTGTCAAATTGAACACTATGTAACTGTGCTCGGTAGAAATGAGTTAACCCATTAGCTCTCCTGTGATCATATTTAATCACAGGAGCCCCTTCAAAGCATTTTCCTTTAATCGCCTTCTTTATCATCACTCTTGGTTTTGCTGATCTCACCTTAATTTGGTCATTCAGAAATTGTTCTAGGGCATGCTCAGTGGCCCTCACATGGATTAACTAATCAATTAACACAATAATTTCCACTTGTATATGGCTTGATCATTGCAAGCTCATTTGGACATAGGAAAGGAAAGGTTTAGCATTATAGCTTTGAAATGGTGATTTCTCTCAATTTATTAGAGAAAAACTAGTAGAAGCTAGTGCACTGAACCAGTGATTCCAGATCATTATTGCTGGGAATGGGGTTAAGCTTATTTAAATTTGTAAAACTCAGGAAAATTATAATGCCAGCATCTCATGAATAGAGCAAAAATCATGGAAGGAACTGTGGAATGAGTGGTTTTCCAGGAATCCTAGCTGAACTCAAGGGCTTTGCGGCTGAGACAGATCTGGACAGGGCTCTGCCCCTCACCTTCTGGGGCACACATGCAATCTCTGACAAGTTTCTGATATCTAAACCACTGGTTATAATCTCCAAATGGGGTTAATCACACTTATATTGCGATGAGCATTAGACCAGGTTATTCGTGCATAGTACAATGTTACACTTGATTATAAACCTATAGGAAATTTCAACATAAGAAATAAAAGTTTCTTTACCATGTATTATCACTGTATACATGCATGCACATACACACGCAGCCATCATAATGCAACAAAAAGGCCAGTTCTAAAAAGCAAACAAATTTGCAGTCTTTATTCACCCCTAATTGACTAGCTCCTAATTGGGAAAAACTGGGGGGTCAATTCAGTCAAAAAAGGTCCTTAGAATTAGTGGCTTAGCTAACAGTTTAGGTAATTGGCTAATTAGTTACATAGTGTAAGTCTTGCTTCTCTGGGTTGTCTTATGCAGGATCTAAAATCCTCAGCCCTCTTGACATTTTGGGCTGGATAATTCTCTTCTGTGGAAGAAGTCCAGTGCATTGTAAGATGTTCCAGAGCATCATCGGTCACTAGCAAGTACATGCCAGAAGCATCACCTACCTCTAGTCATGACAATGTCTCCAGCCATGCCATATGACCCCTAAATCCAGAAACACAAGTTTAATATTTACAGTAACACCAACATAACTCTCCCCTGTCTGCTCTGTACACTTCCCTACAGTTCTTCTCCTAACTACGTTTGGAGACTTCCCCTAAATGTAATGACTGAAAATACGTCTATGCAATTCACTGACAATGCCTGGAGCCCACATGATATAAGTGTGACCGCGGAGGCACTGGTGGGAAAATTAGGGAGGAGGGAAATCGAGGGTTCAGAAGAATTGACAGCCATGAAGGTTGGAACTGGATGGCCCTCGGCCCTTTGCCCAAAGCACACCACCAAAGGTAGCTGAGGAGTGAACCACGGTCTTGACATGGACAGTTCCCGGTCATGTTGAGGACACCAAGCCTGTTGGAGCAGCAAGAGTGACCTCTAGAATGGCAGCCAAATCTTTAGTTTTGAAAGTTATTAATCTTTACATGGAATTCCTAGTCAGTGGCAGGGGAATATTAGTATTATTTAATTTCATTCAAATTACACTACAAAAAACAATTAAGGTGAATAATTATGAAACTAAGGTCAACTCAATTTTCTATAATAATGTTTTTTGTTACCAGGCTCATTATTACTAATTCCTTTCATAATCTTTGCCATCTAACCTCATTTGTTTCATTTATAAGTGGCAAGAAATGCACATCATAAAACAGCAATGAAATCAAGACAGCAGCATGTCACTTTGGTGATCTCTGGAGAAAGTAATTATTGTCTCTAGTTAACCTTTTAGGGAGAAACTCATTTGCATATTCCCAATGTAGGTGTTGCATTTGTCAAAATGAAATTTCCCCTTTTTGATGGCTTAGTCATGTTGGCTAGCAGGAAAGGGTAAAGACCAGACTAAAGTTGAGGTTTTATTCTATGATTCTGAGTACTTATAAACCAAATGAAAAAGCACTCAAACAGATTTTAAATGGGCTTTTAGCAGAAGCCAAAATAACCACCCCACACATACACACAGACATACACTTGTTTTTAAACATTCAAAATCATCTTTCTTATCCAGCTTTAAAAAGAAAAGATTTTTCATGTCAATTACCAGTACACTCTTATTTGAAAGCCTTGGGATTTAATTTGCTGCAATTTTGACACTTTGACCTTATACTGTTTGGGTTTATGAAGAATCTCAAAAATATTACTCCTAAGACATGCTATGCCTTCAAAACCTCAAGTCTTGGGCATAGAAATTCTGCTTCTAGAAACTCACTGTAAAGCAGAGTGAGTAAACTTTCAGATGTCTAGTACCCCTATCATACTGGTGTTTGAATCCTTTGAATAACACAATTTCACTGCTCACTAAAAAAACACCCAAGAACAGAGGAGCAGAGCCTGGTGCTCCTGGGCCCTCCACCATGTTAATTCAGCAAATACACAGACAAAAAGTGCATGCTTACTGATTGTGATAAATGTTTTCAAGACCATGGACAAGATAGAGGAATAGAGCAAAATGGAAAGATCCCAGGCGTCAGATCCCTGCCCGTGGTGCCGCCTGCACCCTGAGGGCCAGTTCCCTCACATACACAGAGCTCCCTATAGTAACCCTGCCGCCCTCTTCACGGGGCTTTCCTTCATGAGCCACGTGATGCGTAGCCCCTGGGAGCAGAGGCCAGAAGAGCCAAGCAATCAGTACCTGCAGAAGGGATTCTCTTACCTACAAAGGATGACAGTTGGCGGACAACCATCTGGCTCCCCAGGCAGGATTGAGTCTGAGATACCTGTAGTGATCAGTTTCTCATTACTCTCACTTTGACCTGACATGATTAAATATTATCTCCTTACTACCGCCTGATTCTTACTCCTTGGATTCCCAGGATGGCTCCCAAATGGTCCACCCAAGTCTGCCTTTGGGAAACCTATGCTATGAGTCAAGACCTTTGTGAGAAAGTAACTTTAATCTGCTTCGTGAAAGGAGGGGAAAGTGCACCCTGTGAGCCCCTGAGGGGAAAATACTTCATGGAAGTGGACACAACAGCATGGCCCACACTCCTGAGGACAGCTGCTGCTATGACCTGGAGAGTTTGAAAGGAGCCATGGGGACAAATGCCCAGGTGCCCAGTGAGCAGGGAATCCAAGGCAAGGACCCACTCAAAAGTACCTGGCCAGCCACTGTCAGGAGTGAGGATCATGTCCTACCTGTGCCTCCATTTCCCAAATGAAGAAGCTCGGGGTTAGGGAGGCTATGGCATAAAGTCAAGTGACTGGGACATATGGGGTGAGAATCTGAAAACAGGACCATTTGATATCAACTCCAAAGTTTTAATCACTCTTCTATCAAACCTAATACTTAGCTTCAGTCTATTTTTTCCTCCAGATTTATACCGGGCTGGTTACTCTTTTCCTTTCTGCATCTTCCTGACAAAGGCCTGTGCTTAGTCTACTGCCAATGCAATAGATAATGAACTCTGTTTCCCATATCAGCTGGAAGAGCAGCACACCTGCATTCCTGGCCAATTTCTGGTACACCCTTTTGTGAACATCAAGATCTATGTCCTCCGTAAATTTCCAGAGACATATTAACGTTCACCTCCATAATGCCTTAATTGTACAGAAACCATTAGACAAGAGTGTTAAGGTGACAAAAGGACCCTTGCAAATGGTAAAGAAAGAGAGCAAGATGCCTAAATTAAAAGGGGTGAAGGGTCCAGAACAGTCTTTCATGGGGAAAAAGATTCATGGAGATTTGCTGTCTTCCCAAGAATGGACTGCCTCATAAATTATCTCAATATGATGCCAGTAAGTCAAGGGGAACTTTTTTAAAGTAGGATTTTGCTAAAGGTTAAATTAAAATGAAGCCTGAACAATTATTTTTGTCCTCCTGCCTAGCAGGGCTTCTGCTAATGTTTGTGTACAGAAGTGATAACGGCGGGATACTTCAAAGCCTTTTCAGGGACAATCATATCATTGGTGAGAAAGGATTTTGATTTTGTGAAAAAGCATACATTGTAAGTGATATTGAAAATAAAAAGGCAAGATTGCATGAGCTAAGTGCCTCATTTTTGTTACTGCTGGTGGGGTTCCACAGATCCTCATTGTGCCCATAATTGGAGTTTTTTTAAGTGGAAATAGATAAATGTGTGTTTTCCTTTATCTGTGAATGTAGCATTTCTGACCCATCAGTGGAGGGCCACACACTGGAAATTGTGTTTCTGGGGAAGGAAAGACTTTAGCTCTTTGGTCAGGCCTCACTTGGCACTTGATCAGTGTGTTCAGTTTGCCCTCACATTTCCTTGATCCAGTTCCCTCAGGTACTATAGCTAACGTCATAGAAAGCAAGAAGTTGAACCAAGCATGAAAAACTAACAAACTTCTCCAGCAGACACGAAGCAGCATACAAGCAGAGGACTAAGCATCTTCAACCCAAAAATCCAAAATCTGAAACACTCCAAAATCCAAAACATTTTAAGCACCAATAGAATAACAACAATGGAAATTTTCATGCTATGAAACCTCATTTTGTGCACAAAATTATGAAGACTACTACCTACAATTACATTCAGGCTGTATGTTTAAGGTATACACAAAATGAAAATGAGATTTTTGTTTAGACTTGTGTCCTATTCCCAAGATATCTCATTATGTATATGCAAATATTTCAAAACCCAAAAAAGTCCAAAATCCAAAAACACTTCTAGTTCTAATCTTTTCAGATAAGAGATATTCAACCTGAATGTACTACTTATTTCTAATCTTCAGTGCCTGGCCATTGACCTAGGTACATTTGCTGCAAGAAACATAAAACTCCAATGTAATTTGAAATAAGAAAAGTGATTTTTCTCATACAACTAGAAACTACAAAAGGGGGGGTCACAGTTCAAGTTATTAATTTTCTCAACATCATCCAAGAAACCATGTTGTTTCAACCTTTCTCTCCTGTAAGCTCAGTCTATGAGCTGGCTCCCTTTGAGATCTCCTAATTGCAATTTTTGTGAACAGCAAAAGCTTTCCTGGACGCTTCCTAGGGATTTCACTTTACATTTCATTGCCTATAATGTTGCTTGTGTTTGTTCTTCAAGCAAATCAGTAGCAGAAGGAATGAGGAACGACTTTGACAAGCCAGACCTACCCCTAGGTTCAGAGATACAACAGCCTTCTCCCAATCATATATCCACTTACAGGGGCAAAGAGTGGACCCAAAGTCAATGGTTGTGCTAGAAAGAAGAAATGGAAACTCGGAGGAAACAATGATAATCAACAGCCTCTGCCAAAACAAAAACTTTCAATAAATGTCTATGAACGCATTGAGTAAACAAAGTTTCTCTTATGTCATTATTTCCTTTCTCAAAGGTGTTGATTTTTTAAAATTTTTATTTGTTCCTAGTAGCTATCTGTTCCCTTTGCCTTTCTAGAATTCATTCTTCCTTCTTCTTGCTCCTCAAGGACCCCACAGACTCCCAACAGTCCCTGTGGTTCCACAAGTGCTAAACTCCTCCCCGTTGATAGAGGCTTGTGGTCTGGATCTGATCCATCAGTAGATCCCAGCCTCTTTCAGCAGCAAAGGATCCTCAAGAAAGGCTGAACCAATGAGAGCTAAGCATTAACTCAGGGGAACTATGGGGCAGTTTAATGTATCTTCCCACTGGGATCACTAGGTGTGAAAACTTTCAGCGATATAATCCTGGACAGTACTTGTATGGGGAACAGAAAATGAGAGAATGAATATTGAAGACACTATTTAGACTCTTGTCTAAAAATGGCTGGATGAGCTAAAAATGTTCTTAATTCTGAATTTTTTGGCCACGTAACTTGATGCATTCCTTCTTTTCCCTTAATTCAATTTGAAAGGAATCTTTGTCACTTGCAAGCAAAAAATTCCCATCTATTTTATATTTACTATGCTGGGAGTATCCTAAGAACTGAGGATCCGACATGTTCACCTTGCCATTTCCATAGTCCCTAGTACCTAGTGAAATGCTTCCCAATCTTTCTGCTGCAGGATAACCCCTTTCACACAATAGTGGTTTTGCTTTAAATATCTGTTGAGTGAGAAAATATATCACAAAAGCTACCCTGAAACTAAGGATACTTTTCATTAAATTATTTTGTGTTTTATGACTTACAAGTGCCTTCATCTTAATTTTGAATGAGTCATATATAATGTGCAAACATATTACCTATTTAGCCTAGACAGATTTTGGTGTACACACGGATTTGTGGTGTCTGAATTTAATAACTGCCAAGAGAATCCAGTGACCACAGCCTGAGACACAAGAACAAAAAGGGTGACAAATGCATGTACACAGGAGGAATAAATGACTGACTTCTTGAAATATACTTTTTTACTTCTCAAATGACTGACTCATGTAAGAAGCACTATTCAAGGAGGATAATAAATCTCCACATCTAGAGGTGGTTGTTTTAGGAAATTCTAAAGCTAGACACTGTGGGTGGAGTATGCATTCTCAACTTCACGTTGATTCCTGCCAGTAGCATGGAACACCTATTTCCACCCTTTGCAATCCCTGTAGACACAGATTTGTGACTCATTTGCATTCCCTACAGATCCTTGGATATGTGACTCTTGTTGTATAATATTTGTGGTTGCCTACTTATTATCCATTTTCCTCATCTTGTCTAACATGAAAGAATAATGGCAGAAACCAGAAATATTAGTTCCAGGCTCCACTGTAGCCTAACATGACATTTGATAATTCTCCCCAATAAAATGCATTTTGAAATCTGCTGGCTGAAGAATTCTTGGGAGCTCTATAAAATTTTTCTCTATAAAAGGGGAGCAAGTGGGAATGGTGGCACACACTTGTAATCCTGGCACTTGGGAGGCTGAGGCAGGAGGTCTGCTGCACGTTCCAGGTCAACTTGGGCAACATAGTGAGTTCAAGGCCAGTCTGAAATACACAGTGAGACTCTGTCTCAAAAAACCAAAAGGCGGACAAATCATCTGACATATAATTTTTACCCACTGTCTTCTTCTTTTTGTCTAGAGTTGGAGCCACCTTTTTGCTAAATGCCTGAGGAGAGAAGCCCCACATGGCTAGGATAGTAGAGAGGATCAGACCCTTGATGGATTAAGAAAACCTAGGATGATGGAGTAGAAGCAAGTGGTGAATCGCATCTCTGGAACTTGGAATTGAAACACCTCGAAAGCAACTACTTAACAAAGGGAAAGAAAAGAAGAGCTCTGTGAATCAAGAAATAGCCAATATGAAAGCTAAACACCATGGAGAAGACAACACAGAATAAAAAGCAAAACACTCTGGAACACTAACCCCAGCTCTAGGGGAGGGAGGCTTGACTCCACAAGCACAAGCTAAGCCAGGAGAGGGCGGGCAGCCCCAGTGATAAACAACGGACAGGCCGTGCTAGCCCCAAGAAAAGCTCAGAGCTAGTGTAAGCTGCAAATACAGTGTGGAGTTTTACTCTGAAAGTGGCTTCTTCCTCATGCCAGTCTAGCTTTGGAAAAGAAATCCATCGCAGCAGCCACCATATTTAGGAGTGATATACATAATTACAAGGCATTTTGAGAAGGGGTTTATGATTTAAGACTGAGCTACTCCATGAATCAGAGACCACAGAACAACCATACTTCAGCATCTCTAGGGTCCCCCAGCCACAGTGACTGTGGGAGATGACCTCAGGAAACAGTCATGAAGAGGTACAGGCCCAGTCACAGATTCTGGAGAAGCTTGAACAGCTGAGAACTAAGGATGTGGAGAACGTGATGGTCCCTCCCATGGTGGTGGGAAGCCAGGACAGTCGCAGGTGGTTTTCTGAGAAGGCTATGTCTGAATGTGCTGGGATTGAGTCTAGCGGACTGTGACCCCTCATTGCCTACTTCCAGCCCAGAACTCAGTGATCTGTTAGTTTTCTCCACCCTCCAGAATGATCAGTGAGACCACTCTGCTTATGCCTCTTGGTGGCAAGACTGAGGGATATCTGGAGCAATCAGGACACCTTGTCAATCCACAGGCTGCAAAGCTGTTTAGGGATAGCAGAGACCAAGGTTGCAGAATGATGCAAACAAACACTGAGAGCCTCCGGTGTGAATACAGCCCTAAGGCAAAAAACATTCCACTGACTCATCTCACCAAGTCAGAAAGGCAAGGCAGGACTCAGGATTCACACAACAAAAAATGGGTGTGGAAACAGCAGGTCCCATTTGTTACTCACTTTCCTGCCTCCATTATCTGGTGGATTCCAACACAACAGTGCCTGGAAACAAACTAACTATCCAAAGACCTCTAGATGGAGGACATTTTCTGATTCATTACTCTTGTTCCCTGCTCATTTTATGCTGTTGTTATTTTGCTTGTTTTTTCTTATTCTTTTTTATTTCTTTGTTCTTTTTGTTACTTATACCTAATTCTTGTAACTTCTGAAAAACTCTAATTGGATTTTATCTCACCTCCCTTCCTTCCCTCTCATCTTCCTTTCATTTTTTTGAAGTTTTATTCCTTCCAATTTTCCCTTTCCCCACCACCTCCATTTTTTATTGTAATGTTCATTGTTGTTGATATTAATCTTTATGATTTATGTTATTATTGCTAATTTTGTTTTATATTGTTAATGGTTGTATTGTTGTTACTTTTGGTGGGTCTTTACTGTATGTCAATAAGCAGTTTGTTCTCAGTTTATATTAGTATTGCCAATTTTTTTCCTATTATAATGGTGGTATAATCAATACTGTATCTGGTTTCTTTGTGTTGTTGACTTTACTGTGGTTTGCTTTCTTCTCTCTGAGTGGTGTTGGGGATCAAGGCCTCAGAAAAAGGTTGGACACTAAGAAGACCTTCAAATACACTTGGAAAAAGTATCCCAACAGATGAAAAAAATCTTAATATAAGGGCTGGGGATCTAGCTCAGCAGTCTAAGCCCCTGCACGGCAAGTGCAAGGTCCTGAGTTCAATCCCCGGTGCCGCAAAAAAAAAAAAAATCTTAATATATAAACACAAGAACTATTAAAAAAAAAAAGACAACTCGAAAATTTCCATAAGTTGTCAGTAAGTTAATGCAGATATTGAAGTGAATAGAATTCCAGACAAAACACTTAAAAGCCTGATTTATAAAATGATTAGTGATTTCAAAAAGGATACAAATAAACAATTGAATGTATTAATGAAGACAATACAAGATATGAAGAGATTGTGAAAAAGAACTAAACAAATTCTGGGAATAAAAAGCACATTAAGTCAAATCAAAAAACTCAGTAGAAAGTCTCACCAATAGACAAAAGCACACAGAAGACAGAATTTCAGGGTTTGAAGACAAGATTGAGGAATTCAAATATGCAGACATGAGGGAAGAGGAGAAATTATAAATAAAACATCCAAAAACTCTGGAACACAGTAAATAACCACACTTAAGAATTTTTGGTGTAGAAGAGGGCACTAAGCTACTAATATAGAAAATATAATAAAATAATAACACAGCCAAGCATGGTGGCTCACATCTGTCATCCCAGCACTCAGGAGGCTGAGACAGGAGGATCGTTGTGAGTTTGAGACCAGCCTGGGCTACAAAGTGAGCTCAAGGCCAGCCTGAATGGCATAGTGAGACTCTGTCTCTAAAAGACAAGGGGCGGGGATCTAGCTCAGTGGCCTAAGTGCCTGCCTGGCAAGCACAAGATCATGAGTTCAATCCCTGGTGCTGCAAAAAAAAAAAAAAAAAAAAGAATAAATAAAAATAAAATAAAATAATAACACAAAATATCCAAAATCCTGGGAAAGATAGACATCCAAGGACAGGACCCCAAACAAATATGACCAGAAAGAAACTTCCTCATTTATAGTTAAAATCACAAGAGTACAGGACAGGGAAAGAACATGAAAAGATGTAAAGGAGAAACGTAAAATTGTTTATAAAGGCAAAGCCATCGGAGTAACTCCAGACTTCTCTGCAGAAACTTTCAAGGACAGGAGGGCATGCAATGATGAATTGCAAGCTCTGAAAGAAAATAACTACCAACCTAGATTACTACATCCAGAAAAGCTATCCTCTAAAATTAAAAGGGAAACAGATCTTCCAAGATAAGCATCAACTAAAGAATTCAGGACCACTAAGTTAGTATTGCAGAAGATACTTAGAGAAATCCTGCAAACAGAAGAAGAAGAGTTCCAGTATAAAAAAAAAAGAGGAAGAGTAATAACACTATTAAGAATTAATCATCCAGGTATGACAGCACATGCCTGTAATCCCAGCACTCAGCAGGCTGAGGCAGGAGAATTGACACAAGTTTAAGGCCAGACTAGGCTACATAGTGAGTTCAAGCTAGTGAGATCCTGTCTCAAAAAAATGAGACAGAGAGAAGAATTAGGAATCAAATATACCTTAATGTAATAACTTTGAATGTAAATGATACTAATTCTTTAATTAAAAAACACAGACTAACAGAACGAATTAAGAAACAAGACCCAACTCTTTGTTGCTTGCAAGAAACATACCTCACTAGTAAAACAGTACACAAAAAGTCACCATGGAAAACAGTATTCCAGGTAAACATAACACAGCAGCATGCAGCAGTATGTGCTGACATCTGACAAAGGAAATTTCAGAATAAAATTAATCAGTTGGGACCAGAAAGGGTGACTACATATTGGTAAAAGGAAGAATTCATCAAGAACATACAACAAATGTAAATATAAATGTACTAAGCATCAGGGCATCTGATTACATAAACACTACTCAACATAATGGAACACAAAGAGCCCAACACAATATTAGCAGATAACTTCAATACTCCACTCTCTCCAATAGATGGATCATCCAAACAAAAACCAACAAAGAAGTATCAGACTTAAACTCCAGCACAGATCAAGGGCAATTACCAGACGTTTATAGAACATCCCACCCAACAACCGCTGAGTACACATTCTTCTTCTCAGCTACCCTTTGATGCAGAGAAAGCTCATGAAATATTCTTCAAAACATTAAGCCATAAAGATTACATTTTAAAGATCATTTTTAAGCTATGAAGTAAGGCCTAACAAATACATAAAATTTAAATGATTTGTTGCATCCTGCCAGATCTTAATGGAATGAAACTAAAAATCAAAGATAACATAAAATACAGAAACTGTATAAACACATAGAAATTGAACAATTCATTTGGGTAGAAATCAAAAAATTCCCAGAATCAATTGAAAATGGAAATACAACATACCATAATCTCAGGGTACACACAGACAGTCTTAAGAGGAAAAGTTATAATTATGAGTCTCTATATCAAAAAATCAGAAAAATCTCAAGTAAATATCCTAATCATGCAATTAAAATCCTTAGAAAACCAGAACAAACCAAAAGAAACACAATAGAGGGAAAGAAATATCAAAAAAGCTGAAATTAATAAGACGCAAACTAAAACAAATGATTCACAGGCCCAGTAAAACAGAGAGCTATTTCTTTGAAAAAATAAACAAGATTAATAAACCCTTGGCTAAACTACCTAAAGAGGGAGAATATCCAAATTAAAATACACTCAGAAATAAAAAAGGAGATATTACAATAGACACAACTGAGATTCAGATGATGACTGTTGGGAACCACTTCAAAAACCTACATTTTAACAAGTTGGAGAATCTACAGGAAATGGATAAAATTTCTACACAAACGCAATCTACTAAAACTGAACCAAGAGGATATAAAAAACCTAAACAGATAAATAACAATAAATGTGATCAAAGCAGTAACAAAAAGTCTCCCAAAAAGGAAACTGAGGTACCAGGTAGAGTCCTTAAAGAAGAAATAACACCAGTGTTCCTCAAACTATTCCATGAAATAAAAAGGCAAGAAATGCTTCCAAACCTGTTCTGTAAGGCCAGCATCACCCCAGTACCAAACCAAACAAGGACACAACCAAGTAAACTATAGACCAATATTCTTGGTGAACACTGATGCAAAACTCCTTAGTAAGATACTTATAAGCCAAATTCAACAACACATCAGAATGATCATACATCAAGTTGGTTTCATTCTAGTCATGGAAAGATGGTTCAACATATGCAAATAAATATAATGAACCACATAATTAGAATCCAGGATAAAAATATCACATGATCCTTCCAATTGATGCAGAGAAAGCCTTTGACAAAATTCAACATATTTTCATGCTAAAAGCCCTGAAGAAACAAGGTACTGAAGAATCATCCCTCAAAATATTAAAGACCATATATGATGTCATCATTTTGAATGGGGGGAAATTGAAACAGTTTTCTCTCAAATTAGGAACAAAGCAAGGATGTCCACTCTCATCACTCCTATCCAGTATAGTTCTTGAAATTTTTGAGCAATTAAGCCAAAGAAAAAATAAAGGATACCAATAGGAAAGAAAGAAGTCAAACTATCTTTGTGGATGGTAAGATCCTGTGCTTAGAATGCCCTTCCGACTCTACCAAAAGGCTTTTAGAGCTTGTAAATGAATTCAGCAAAGTAACAGGATATAAAATCAACATTAAAAAATCAATATGTATACTATACACAAATAATGCACTAGATAAGAAAGAAATCAGAAGAGCCATTACATTCTCAACAACTTCAAATAAAATAAAATACCTAAGGATCGATGTAACCAAGGAGGTAAAGACCTCCACAGTGAAAATTTCAGAACCCTGAAGGAATTGAAGACTAATGAAGATGGAAAAATCTCCCAGGTTCACGGATTGGCAGAATTAATATTGTCAAAGTACCCATATTTACAAAAGCAATCTACACCAATTCAATATAATCCCCACCAAAGTACCAATGACATTCTTCACAGAACTAGAAAAACAATCCCAAAATTCATATGGAAATACAAAAGATCCACAATACTAAAGGCAGTCCTAAGCAAAAATCAGCAAGTGAAGGCAACACAATACCCAATTTCAAATTATACTGCAAAGCTGTGGTAAGAAAACCTGCATGGTACCGGCATATATATATATATATATATATATATATATATATATGACAAAGACACTGGAGAAAAATATGCAAGGACAGCCATCTGATTCTGGACAAAGGAGCAAAATTGTATGTTGGAGAAATGATGCCGGGAAAATTGGGTATCCACTTGTGGAAAATTGAAACTAGATTCTTATTTCTCATCCTGTACAAAAATCATTCTAAATAGACCAAAGATTAGGTTTGTGAACTAAAACTTTAAATTTGCTAAAAGAAAACATAGAGAGAAGACTTGAAGCATTTGGCACAGCCAAAGACTCCCTGAATAAGACTCCAATAACACAAGAAATAATAACTAGAATCAAAACATGAAATGACATCCAATTAAAATTTTCTGGACAACAAGGGAAACAATTAATCAGGTGAAGAGACAGAATAGGAGAAAAGTCTTTACCAGCTACTCTTCAAAGAGAAAAATAATATTTAAAACATATAAAGAATTCAAAATATTTAACACCAAAAAAATCAAATATACCAATCAATACATTTGCAAATGAATTGAAAAGATGCTTCTCAGAAGTACAAATGGCAAATAAGTATATGAAAGACAATGCTCAATATCTTTAGCCATTAGGAAAATGGGAATCAAAATTACACTAGATTTCATCTCACTCTACTTAGAATGGTTGTCATCAAGAATACAAAACCCAAAAAATACTGGCAAAGATATGGGGGGAAAGGAACACTTCTACACGTCTAATGTAAATTAGCCACTATGAAAATCAGTATTGAGGTGCCTCAAAAAACTAAAAATAGAAGTACCATTTGATCAAGCTATACTGCTCCTCGGCATAAAAGCAAAGCAATTGAAGTCAACACACTGCAGAGATACCTTCATATCCATTTAATGTGGCATAACTCATGATAGTCAAGATACGGAACCAGCCTGGGTGCTCATCAAGAGATGAATAAAGAACATGTGGTACAGATATACAGATATAATTTTTCAGTCATAAGGAAAGACAAAATTCTGACATTTGCAGGAAAGTGGATGGATCTGGAGACCGTCCTGTTGAGGCAAATAAACCAGAATTGTAAAACCAAATGCCACACATTCTTTCCAATATGTGGAATTGAAAAGTTAACAAGAAAGTGAGAGAAGCTGTCATTGGAGGAGAGGAAAGGAAAAAGAGTGAGGGAG
>RJWT010023683.1:0-16727 GCA_004365215.1 Cuniculus paca | reverse complement strand
GATCTTACAATTGCAAAATGAAAAATGACATTAGATTTGGCATTTGTGATGTAATAAATGATTTTAGAGAAAGGACTTTAGCACATATTGGCATCATAAGTAAAATGGCAATGAGTCAACATTATGAGGGAGGTAGAAGGACAGGCCTCAGAGAGGAAGATGTTGAAATTACTAGAAAATGATGGGCTAATGGGGAGAGATACACAAAGGAAAGAGAGGGTTGGGGTCCTGTGCACAGATGGGAGGCTTAGCCTTTAACAGGAAAAGAGCAAGATTTTTTTGGTTATAAATAAATGTCTATTTATTGGAAGAGTGAGGATGGAGGTGGAAGAGTGAGGATGGAGGAGGTTAAGGGGATTAACAACAAATGGCTTTGTTTTGCCTCTTTGAAAGAGGAGTCAGGAAATCACAGATCCCTGATGGATGGGAGCAGGGTGGAATAGGACAGACAGGGAGTGAAGTCCTAGTCTGGTGACCCAAATCCAGCTTCACCATTTGCAGGTGACTTTGGGTTGGAGTGCCATTTAAAATCTGCAAACTTCATTTGCTTCTCTGTCTATATAATGGCAAAATGACTACAGTTATCTCAGGTTGTAGTGTTTGAAATAATGCATATAAAGCCCTGAACGTATTTCCTTTCCTCATAGACCTATGATCCTTCCCCTCCATTCCCCATCCATCTCCTTTTAAAAAAGATTAATAGTACATGTTTGCAGTACATAATGTTTATGATCCTTGTGAATAGTACATGTACACAACACATCTTAATTCCTCTTTTCATCCCCTTTCCCTCCTCTCCTATCTCTTCAGCTGCTTTATAATCAAGAAAGTTCTATCTCCCTACTTGTTATGGTTTGTATCTAGGTGGCCCCTCAAGCCTCATGCAGTCAGGGAGGTGGCTGAATCTAGCATTTGTGGTTGGTTTGTTGTCTAGTGCTGGGATTAGCAGTGTGAGTGTTGTACCCGCCCAGAGGCAGAGCTGGCATACAATATAAGGGAGGAAGAAGGCATGTTTTTCCCCCTTTTGCCTTTTTGCCCTTGTTGCTTGCAGCCATCATGAATGGTTGCCCCTCAGCCCTGCCACCCTGCCTTGGAGCCAGCTGAGTACGGACTGAAACCTCCCAAAACAGGAAGAAATAAACCTTTCCTTCCTTCACCTTGGGCATCAGGTATTTTGTCTCAGCAATGAGAGAAAAGTAGCCAAGACACTACTTCCTATTATCTTTTATTTTGCTTTTTATTTATAATTTGGGTTTCTCATATGAGAGAAACCACACAATATTTAAGCTTGTGTGTCCGAGTTACCTCACTTAGCACTATGGCCTCAAGGTGAATTCATTTTCCTACAAATGACACCAGTTTATCTTTCTTTATGATAGAGTAGTACTCCATTGTGTTTAAATACCACATTTTCTTTATCCATTCATCTGTTGATAGACATATAGGCCACTTTCGAGATTCCATCTTACACAATACTATGAGCGAGCTATGTTAAATGCAATCTTTACCATACTATTCCCTCACTACCATTAGCCCCTTGAAATTCAGAAACTGTAAAAGTACAAGAACTTTACTTAGGGTCTTAGGAATTGCAATTCAGGAGACACAGGTTCACTTAGCTCTGAATTTGTGTTCTGAAAGCAGCTGGGAACAGTGGAAACTTACATGGACAAATAATGTTAATTTATTACAAAGTGGTGAAAATTGCTTTGTATGAGACTTCCGCTGAAATGTTGAGGAAGAAAAGGGGCCAGTGACTAATTGACAGTAAGGAAAAAGTTGTATAAACAGAATGAAAAAGTGTTTAAGAGAAGCCTGAAAAAAATTTTTTTTCTTTTTTTGAGACAGGCTCTCACTATGCAGTTCAGGCTGGCCTTGAGCTCATTTTTGTAGCTCAAGGTGGTCTCGAACTCATGATGATCCTCCTGCCTCAGCCTCCCAAGTGCTGGGATTACAGGCGTGTGCCACCACGTCCAGCTTGAAAATATCTTGATATGTATGCCAGGAGTCAAAGGGTGAAGGTAGGTAAAGTTTACATGCCAGGCACATTCAGTTCCCCTCACAGAGTTCCAGCTCACTTTGAAAAGCTCTTCCAGTGTTGCTTTCATCATCATTTTACTTTTATTTTCAGGCTACAAGCACTTCACTGGCTCTTATTTCAACATAAATTATAAACCCATTTGGAAGAGTACACAAAGTCTTCAGCGATTTGGCCCTTACCTCACTGTCCCGCATTATTTTCCACCACATCTCCTTTGCTGTTAAGTCTGCATCATTAAAATTCTCCCAAATCCCATGCCTTTTCAGATACCTATGACTTTATTCAAGGTCTTTTCCTCTTCACATTTCTTTACTTGGCAAACTTTTAGGTATCCTTCAACGTTCAACCCAGGGTCACACCTTCATATTGCTTTTTCTGAACTAATTCCTGAACTTTTCATGGCTGCTCGCATTTAGCTTTTCCCCTACACTGTTTGTACTATATTTGCTTAATTATCTGTCTTCCTTCCAAATAGATCCTCAGGCAGCATTCCTGGCATAAAGCAGGCAACTCAGTGACTATTTTCCTTTTGAGAACCACATCCATTCCAGCAGTCAAAGAGGAAATGCAGTGTTTGTTATTCAGTCTCATTTTTTTTTACAACAATAAGAAACAAAGTTCTATGGCATTCTAGAGCTGAATGGCCTATTTTAAAGTTGATCTAACCCATCATTTCTTCAAATAGTTTTAAAATGATATAAGAGAGACCCAGGGGGAAGGAAGTAATTTATTGAAATCACACAGCTAGTGAACAGAATGGCAAGGAATCTCCTGGCTTCTTGACCAGGATGCTTTTTGCTGTTCTGCCCAATAAAAAATTGTCTGTTCTCTCTTCCCCTACCCTAATCTCATTCAGCCTTTTGGAGATCAAGAAGTGACTGCCAAATCCTACAGACCAATGCTCCAGTGACCTTCCCTGGGCATGGCAACCCTCAATTACACGGGTACCAGCCATTCATTCTTCATTCTGCTGGGTATCCCTGGCCTGGAAGACCAACATGGATGGATCTCCCTCCCCTTCTTTATTTCCTACCTTGTTGCCCTCCTTGGGAATAACCTCCTCATCTTTGTCATCATCACTGACCACAGACTCCACGAACCCATGTACTTCTTCCTTTGCATTCTGGCATTGGCTGACCTAGTCCTGTCTACTACCACTGTGCCCAAGGCCCTGGCTATATTCTGGTTTCATGCAGGAGCAATCTCCCTTGATGGCTGTGTCACACAAATCTTCTTCATCCATGCTACCTTCATGGCTGAATCAGGGATTCTGCTGGCAATGGCATTTGACCGCTATGTGGCCATCTGTGACCCACTGCACTATAGCATAGTACTCAGTCATGCAGTGATTGTAAGGATTGGCTTGGCTGTGGTCCTGAGAAGCTTCTGTGCGATTCTCCCAGATGTGTTCCTGGTGAAACGACTGCCTTTCTGCCATAGCAACCTGCTGCCACATACTTACTGTGAACACATGGCTGTGGCCAAGTTTGCTTGTGCTGATATTCGTGTCAATGTCTGGTATGGCTTGTCTGTCCTTCTCTTTACTCTAGTGCCAGATGTCTTGCTCATTTTAGTTTCCTACAGCCGCATCTTCTATGCAGTCTTCCACCTCCCCTCCAGAGGAGCTCGGCAAAAGGCTCTGGGCACATGTGGTTCCCACCTTGGGGTCATTTCTATGTTTTACTTGCCTGGCATTTTTACCATAATTACCCAGAGGTTTGGGCGTCATGTTCCTCTCCATACTCACATTCTTCTGGCCAATGTCTGCATGTTGGCCCCACCCATGCTGAATCCCATCATTTATGGGATCAAAACCAGGCAGATTCGAGAGCGCGTGCTTAATACTTTGTCTTCACAGTGGAAAAAGTGCTGAGTTTGATCAGATGGTATATTTACCAATATAGGGATTTATATTTTTTATGCCTACTTTATAGAAACCTATGAATTAACAGAGTTCCTGTGACAGTGAGCACAGTGAATTGTCATGATTCTGAAAGTCAGATTGCCGTATGACCTTGAGGAGATACCATTAGGAAAGAACATGAGCCTTTGGATTAGCATTAAGTTTGATCCTGGCTTCACTGATGATGATAATGGTGTTTGACCATAGAGAAATTACTTTCTCAAGAATCTCTTCTTAGCACATGTATAAGGTATCAGAAAAAAGATATCCAGATCAAAGCAATCAAGGAATATCTTCCTACAGTGAACTTCTCCGGGGCATCACAATGAAAACTTCTAGACAGAATCTGTATTAATATAATCATTTATATATAGTTACAATTACTCAAATACATTTCAGTTTGAATAATATATTGGGGGAAGTGCTATGATTTTAAAATCTCTTGATTATGCCCTGAATGTAACTTTATCAGAGGGCTGTGATACAACTAAAGTATAAACAGAATCTTGACAGAGATTAAACCGTGGATGCAGTTTTCTTCCCCTTCTTGCTTTAGTTTCTTTAACTTTAAAATTTTGCCATAGTAATTGCTAATAATTCAGGGGAATTTGTAGAATCAGAGATCAGAAAAATTAGTAGATTTTGAATTTTAAAGGACAATATTAATGGAATTAGTGCTGGTAAGGTGCTCCCTTATTTCTTGTGATACTTTTTATGTGACAAGGAGAAATATATTTATATTGCTTATCAGTGTCTATAAGTGGGGGTGAAAGTTGAGATACTATGAAATCTCTTGAGCCCTTTCAGTACATGTCAAGAGGAGTTGGTCATCTGTCTAATGTGCATCTCCAGGAATTGAGGTAATCTGATATGCGAGGGAATTCAGATTTTGAGAAATGAGATTTCAGTTTGCATCACTATGATAGTTTCTTCTCATCAATGTATAAACTGAAGGAAGCAGTGGTCAAGCCCGAGGAGAAACACAGAAAAGCAGAGAAACTCAATTTCTAATTAACACTTCCTTCCCCCACCTCATATACAAGCCAGTCATTTCTTACTGTGTTTCCTTTTCCATAAACATAAGTTATTTTCCGTATTCTCCCTTCAGTTTATCAGCTAAAGTACCAGCTCACTCTGCTTATTTTGATTTAGTTCTATAATGCCATCTTGCCTGAGGGTTCATCCCTGTATCTTTTCTGTACATTTTATCCTTCCTTCATAGGATCTCCTTTCTGCACAGTATTAAGATAGACTGCTACTCATCTGTAGAAACAACTGTTATGAATAAACTCCTTTTGAAGTTATTAGCATCTCCATAGCCTAAATTTTTTCATATCTAAAGTATTTAGCAGGTATGTTGAAGATAGTCTAAGATTCTACTTTAGGTAAGGAACATCATATCTTAGTTTAGCCTACCTTAAAATTCTCAGAATAAGTTTCATTAGTCCACAGTTGGGATAAATCATCTAACACAAAGCCTATTTTATAACAAAGTGTTGAATACCTGATGTAATTTACTGACTTTTCCACTGAATGTGAAAATCTAAGGTTGTACAGGTATGCTTTTGCACAATTGTAAAATAAAAAAACCTAAGTCAAACCATTGTAAGTCTGAGAACATCTAAATACTGCTAGATAGCTCTCAAATGTACATGTAGATTTCACTCATACACATATTCACCAGGAGATATACAATTATATTTATCTTTATTGCATATGATGTATATGATCAAGAATGTCAGTGTTGCTGCAGTGGAAAGATATTTCATAATATTTGAGATTTTTTTTTTAAGGTTTCATAGAAGCTCTGACAATGTTCACCATGATCTTAGAGGTAGTGTGATAAACATTTTTGTATCTTATATTTTTACAAATATTTGTAAGACAAATACTTGTATTTTTAATATCCTCAAACTGGAAATTTTTTGTTTATTGGTACATTTTAGATATACATAATGATCACACTCATCGTAGGGAATTTGTACGTGTACATAATATAACTTGATTCTTTTTCTTCCTATTCCCTCTCTTCAACTCTCCCATTTATAAAAGCTTTGTTTCCATTTCTTCCTTCTTTTCTCATTTTTTCTTTTCCCTTCTTTTTAAATGCCATTAATAATAGAATGGACAAGTAAAACGTAGTAATCCAAACAATGAACTATGAAATAGCAATGGCAATGAGTAGATTGCACTTACAAGAATCACTATAAATCTTGCAAACATAATGTTGAGTTATGAACATTATGAAGCCAAAATGAGATCAGCCCCAAGAGAATAGGAAAATAGGTTCTGTAAAATTCTATTTACGCAACCTTCAAAAATCAAAATAGGCGTATGTTTTATGTACGATGCTAGTGATTATTCTTGAGTTGTGATATGAAGGGAGCTCATCTGTGTCTGCTGCAGTGCTGGCAGTGGTCTGGTTCTGGGTATGGTTTTTGTTACAGGTTACCTTGTCCACAGCCCAATTGGATGGCAGCAATTGAGAGACCCAAGAAAATGCCAGAGGCAGTGAAAAATAGGGTTTATTAAGACTTGTTAAGAGGAACAAACAGAAAAGAACAGGATAGGTTGAAACTTTTTAATACAGGATAGGGTTTCATGGTGGACTTGCCCAGCAAGTTCAGTCATGGTGCCTGGACAGGAAGCCACTAGATCTAGTGGTGGCAGGCTGGACAGGAAACCAACAGCAATTCACAATATCCGGTGGTGGCTGGCTGGATTATAGCATTTGTATCTGTCAGCTTTCCTGTTACTGGGACAAAACACCTCACCCCCACAATTAAGGAAAAAGTTCAGTTTTGGCTCATAGTTTCAAAAGATTCAGTTGCTCCTTGGCTGGTTCCAAGACAGAATCATGGTGGAAGGGTATAGTAGAGAAAAGCTGCTCAATTTCTGGCAGCTGAGAAGCAGAGGACCAGAGAGAGATACACCTTTCAAAGGCACACCCTCAAGGACCCTCCTCTTCTATTTGGGTCCCATCTGCAGTAGCATATCTGGCATGAACATCCATGGATTAATCCCCTAATAAGTACAGTGCCTCCATGATCCACTCACCTCTCCAGGAGTCAAGTTCAGTCAAGTTGACAATTAAGATTGACTGGAGCCCAAGGGTCTCCAGGAGTCACTTTAGTCAAAGTGACAGCTAGATTAACTGGCAAAGCACTTCACAGTGCTTTGTTTCACACCGGGTCATTGCACGAGGGGAATTTTTTATTTTTTTATTTTAAAGAGAATAAAACAAAACAAAACAAAACAAAACAGAGTTAACCACAACAAGGCATATCAGAACCGAACACTGCAAGCAATACAGGTCATCAAAACATAACAACAGAAAATCAACAATGGCTACCCTAGTGTCTCTTGTTTTGTTCGAAATAGTTGTTCATACATTCACACACAATAAACTCAAACAAGATAATATAAAACCAGATAAAGCTAAAGAGTGAAAGCATTACAGGCCTTCAAATCAGACAATAAGAAATCAACAATGGCCACCTTAATGTCCTTTGTTTTCTTCAAAAAAGCTGTTCATATTGCAATCAAATAGTAGAAAACAGACTTAAACCAATCAAATCAAAGAATAAAAGCATTATTGAACTTCAGAACCTGAAGATAAGAAATCAGCTATGGCTACCATAATGTCTCATTTTCTTCAATGTAACTGTTCATATCTTGATACTTAGTAAAATCTGCTCTTGTAAACTCTTTAGGAGTAGTTCTAAGTATGTATAAGCATATACTTGTACATTTATCCTTTCTGTGCTAGAGGCAATAGCAGAACAAAGCACAAGAAAAACAAAAAACAATAAAGACAGATAAATAACAATAATAAAGAGCCCAAAACAATAACAATATAGGCTTTCTAAGCTAGGTGGTGGGAAGATATCAAAGGTTGTTATTTCGTTTAGTTGTCTTCAAGAGTTGCTCAGATTACCAGGTATAGGCATACAGAATTGGTCCAGTCCTATGAATGTTAACTGTTTTGTTCTAAGAACTAATAAAATTAGTAACACAATCATCTTATCAATCTTAAGTATATATATACAAATTTGTATCTTTTCTTTTCCAGGAGGGGGATTTCACAGATTAAATTACCATTCACAGCAGTGACATCATCAGCTTCCTTTTTTCCACTATATGAGCAGTGTTACAAAAGTTGATTTCACCTATGGGCAGGAAGATAGTTTCTCTTTGCAGAAAATAAATACTAGTTTGCTGACTTTTTGGGTGTCTTTGAGATTACACTTATTCAGAGTACAGTGCTGGCATACTTATGATTCCCTGTCTTGGCAGAAGCCAGGGAAACACAAAAAAAGCATTTCAAAGACATGGTCCTAAATGCCTTATTTTTTCTCAGATGATACAGGTGTATATTCAGTTTGTTACGAAAGGAACCATTGGTCTGAACACTATGTGTATTTTTTGGAATGCTGATAAAAATGTAAAAAAGCAAACATGTTGGATCCTCAAGAAAATTAAAGTGGCATTATCTGGGTTCACTCTTGGAGCTTCTACTTCCTCTTGAATTTCCAAAGAACCCTGAAGTTTTGCAGAGTACAAAAGGAGAAAGGGGAGAATCAATACACCATCTAAACACAATAGGAAATGACATTTTATTTTTTTGGTCCTGGGAATCAACCTCAGGACCTTGCTCTTGCCAGGCAGGCAGTATTCTGCTGAGCTAGATCCCCACCCAGCTCTGATTTTTTTAGAGTGAAAACAAACAAACAAACAAAAAACACCCAAAATTTCAAAACAATGGTAAAAATGGTTAATACACTGTGTATTGGTATCTTTAAATTAGTTACTCAGAGTACAAGATATCAGCATTTAATTGTCTAAACAATATTAGCACAAACCTTTCTTTTCAATGAACTAAGAGATTAGTAATATAACTTATTTTATACCCTCAGTACATGTATGTGGGGACTTGATAGAACCTAGCAGCAGCCACCAGGGACCTAGGTTAAAGGAGAGGCCAAGAACAGGTGGTCAGAAACAATGTGTGTGTGTGTGTGTGTGTGTGCACGCGCACGCGCGTTGGGGGTGGTGGTGATCAGAGGACTCAACAGTAGGACAGTAGTTCACAGGAAAATGGGGTGGGGGAGTGTGATAAGGCAGAACCATTCAACACTGAGAAGTCTGAATCTAGGTGGAAAGAAAAGGATGAGAACAGAAGAGTTTCTTTTACCAGAAAACTGAGAGAGAAAATGGATACAATGAGGACACTCTGGGTTTCAGAGGAGGCAAGAAAAGGGTAGGATGTTTCCACAACATACTTATGTGACACTCCAGATCAGCGGTGGCGAACTTCTGGCACATGTGCCACGGTGCACATGCACAGCCCTCACTGTTGGCATATAAACCAAGTCATCCCACAGGAGCATTACCCCAGCTGCCCAGCACTCAGGTTTAACTGCAGTTGGCACTTCGTGATAAATAAGTTGGTTCTGGGCTGCTGTTTGGACAGTCTCTAAAAGATTCGCCATCATGCTCTAGAGGAAGTCTATGTTCCATCCCTTACTTCTGGCCTCAGAGATCAGCCTCACCCTCTTGGATCTCTGGCTGCAGAGGTGGTCAAATGCAGGGCCCTTCTCTTCCCAGAGAAGTAGCATCTGACCCTGCTTAAATTCCCACTACTTTTCTCTCTGTCCTTCCATCCTGAGACCCTTGGCCAGAGGCACAGGCCATAGCTGAAGATACTTGAGAGGCCTTTCTAGTGGCTGAGCCCAGGGAATCAGATGGTTTCTTTGGATTTCTTTTTCATGTCCTTTCACATTTTTATTTTTTTGCACAAGCCATTCAGTAGATGTAGAGATGGGGACAGGATTTTGAGAGGAGGTAGCCTGATCATACAAGGAGATGAAACTCACATTTATCACTCTTGCTGGCAGGATATTTCATTTTCTGCAGAAACTTCTGCAATAAGGACTGGGCCCTTTCTTCCTCGATCTCTAGGCTTCACCTGACTTGGAATTCATGCTGTCATACACTTCTTCAGGATCAAAACCTCTTCCTTATAATTGGAGATGTGGCCACACCAAGTGCACATGTCCCTTCTCTACTATGCTTTAATAGAGAAAACATTTATTCCAGGAAAAATACAAAAAACAAAAAAACCCAGGAAAGTTTCTTTAAGGGGCATTTCAGAGTGGAGTGAAGTTAGAATTAGATGTTCCAGGGGGAACAGGAGTTTGCCATTTTATCAGAACACTGAAATTAGGGAGCATCTCAGCCTTAGGCTTCCATAGAGGTTCTAAGACCTTTGATGTTGTCACTGTTAATCTGAGAACTGGACAGAAAGTGTCTCAGGTCTGAGGGCCATGGATGGCAGAGGTCCAGAGAGCTATACCAGCCCCAAGGGAGATTTTGTCTTTCAAAACCAGGAGCTCCCTCAGTGTGAAGTAACATCCCTTTGGGCAGCAATCAAAGCTTTGATGATCTTCTGTCACCATGGAGACTGCTATGGGGAATTACAGAAGATATTCTTTACCTGGGTCTTCTAATGTAGAAGAGGGCAGGGCATTCCAGGCAGAAAAGAAAAATGTGTAATATTTTAGACACATCAACATTAATCATGTTTAGAGTTGTCAAGTATTTTGGGTTTAAGGACCAAGGACTGAATAGGATAGAGGCAGAATTTTTTTTCTAAAAGCTTTTATGTAAACCTTCAGAGATGTAACACAGATCTGACCATCGGTAAGCAACTTAAGAGATACAGAGAACAAACAAATTGCATGACCCAGATGAGCTTGGGCCAAATATGCAGTCTGTTTCACTGGAGGGAATCATGAAGGAACCTAAGCAAGGAATATTGATGTTGAAGGTCTTTTGACATTGACTTATTTTATTTTCTAGTTTTTTGACACAGGGTTTCGCTACATAGTTTAGCCTGGCCTTCAACTCACTATGTAGCCCAGGCTGGCTCTGAACCTGCAGCCATCCGCCTGGCTCAGACACTGACTTTCAGTGACCTCCCTCCTAAAGCCTGCTGGCTGGGATCCTGACAGCTCTGCAGAGACAGTGTGGCTCTTTATGGGAAAGAGAGGCAGGGTCTGTGGCTGTGAAGAGGCACCAATGGGAGAGGATAGCAGCATCCTGAGAAAGCCATCCACAGTGGATCCTGTGCATCACTTTTTCAGTGGGCAGAGAGTCAGAGGGGCTGCATTTCGTCCATCATCATTGAAACCAGGATTGAAGAAGGGTCGTACAGGTTCAGCAAAGGCACATTCAGAGAAGGTGTAGATAAGGGAACCATGGTCACTGATATTATAGAAGGAGACAACACCAGCCTCATAGTCCAGGAAAATTCCGATTTTGCGTGGAGACACCTGAAGGTGGAGGGGTGTGTGGGGGAAGGCGCCAGAGCGATACTCTTCTTTTTTCCACAGCCAAATTGTCCAGAAGCCATTCTCAGGGATGAGCAAAAAAATTCCCTTTCTCTGCACAGAGTTCCTACAAATTCCTAGGTCCCATGCCTCCTTTCCTGTTACATCTACCTCCCAGTAAAATTTTCCAGAATTGAAACTTTGGGTACCCAGAACTATAGGATAATTATTAAATCTCTCTTCATTTTCAGGCACGTTCTGTCGGACGTGTCCAAGCCTCACTTGTCTCCGATCATCTGAAACGACAAGCCACTCGTTGGCTGTGTCTCCATCCAGAGTGATGTGTACTGCAGAAAGAGATCACAATCAGGCCTGGTGTGTGTGTGGGCTCAGTAGCCCTGTGCTTAAGTGTGGAGGGATTCATGTAAACTCCAGAATGAGAGGGTTACCTCGACCTCACCATGTGAGGAAACGTCCCCCAGCCAGCTGCAGCTCTTGCCCTGATCTCTGAGGGAACATTCTTTGCCTCAGTCTGTGCCCTTCCACCTGAACTGCCCTCTCTCCTCTATGCTGCTGTCTATTCTCCCCAACTCTGGGATCTGCTCAACACTCATCATTCTCTGCTCCAGCCCTACAACTCCCAGAAGTCACCTCACCTCCATATGTTCTCAGCATCCTCTTCAGCCCAGGCACACAGAACACACTATTCAGGGATGGGGAGGCAACGTCCAGCTTTGTGAGGCTCCAGGATTCACTCCTGGGGGGAAAAGAATTTGAAACCCAAGTCACCCACTTCTACCTTTTATTCCAGACCCTAAAAATCCCCTTGGCTGAGGACTGGTAATTCAATACAAATTTACAAACATCTCTTGAGTTCAAGTGTCCAGGTAAAAGGCAAAAAATGTAGGACTCAGTTTCTAAGAGTTCCTGTTTCCATGCCTGCACCAAGTGGACAGCCCATATCATCTCTCCCAGCCTGAGGTTACCATGCAGCTGCCTTTTCATTCATTTTGCAGGTAAGGCATCTGATACAGACTGAGGCAATTCTGCAGGGCAACCTTGAGGAGTCTTGCCTATGCTGTGGGGTACACGCATGGCTCATTCTGAGAGGTCTGTAACTGGGTAGGGTCTATTGCAAAAAGAAGTCTCAGCAGGCTGTGGACTTGGAACTTCCCAGAGTATCCCAGTTTGTTGGGCTTTACTGTGTGAAGATGTTATTGTCCAATTACTTTGGACAATTCACCAATTGAGATACGCATTTATTAGCTTTCTGAGACCAGACAATATTTTATAGAGGGTCTGGTCTTTGATGAGAGTAGGGAGGCAGATGAGGGAAACTTCAGTGCATGTATGTCTAACTCAGTAACTTTTTCATAGATTTATATGCTTTCTTCCACCCCCTCTTCTAGCAGAGAAAACTTCTTACCTTTCCAGGATACCAGTCACTTCCTGAGAAGAAAAAAGAGAGAGACAGTAAGTTCTGGGGTTTCTGGTTTGCCACTGAGACTAGTCCTGTGGTGAGTGACCCCTAGGGTTCTATTCTTCCTCATCTTTGTAGGGTAACCAGAAACCCAGCACGGTTGTGACCTATAGCTAGGGACGGATCACCAGTTTAAGGACTCTGATTCAGAAAATAAATTAGAAAGCCCAGCTTCTTGGGGGTGGGGGAAGCGACTGAAAGAAGTGGGCTGAAGAGAGCAGAGAATCCAGCTTGGCTGAAGCCCAGAGATGGACACAGGGAGAGACTGGCCAGGACAGGATGCCAGAGATTTCACCCTCTCATCTGAGGGCTTTCACTGCTTGAACAGCAAGGGTTGGCTAGCTAAAGCTCTGCCTTGTGTTGCGGTTAATATCGTCACCTCCTTTCTGTGAAAGTCAATTCAACTGAGACTCTTAGGTTGCAAGGGTCAGGACCCCTGCTGGAAGAACTGGCAGGCTTCTAGGCCCAGTATAAAGGACACCAGAAGGTGCAGAGTGCCTGCCAAGTCAAGCCAGTACAACCCAGAAAGAAATAGTGAATCTGAGAGACAGTGAAAGGTATGGGGAAACAACAGTATAATGTTAAAGCAGAAGAGACTTCTGAGACCATCCAGTCCATAGTTTTCCAAAGTGAGGTGAATGTATTATTGATGGACGCAAGACGGTTTTAAGTAGAATACATACTGATGCTCCTCGAAAAAGTTATTCACTTATTTTAATCTTAACTCTACCTCTTCCTACTCAGGTAAAATTGGTCAAGTATTTCACTTTAGTTTCTCTTTCAGTCTCTTCTCTGTTCCTTAGTTTTCTTTCTTTTATTAGTGCTGGGGATTGAACACAGGGCCTCATACATGGTAGACAGGACTCTGCCACTGAACCGCACCCCAGATCTCATCTGTTCATCTCTGAGATGGGATAATAGCAGCTCCCACCTGAAGCCTGACAAGTCACATGTGCTATTTAAGAATCTGCAGATATTGTTATGTAATAAATCAGAAGAAACATCAGTAACATTAGTATATGATTTTTGTGGCTAATATTGCTTTGGAAAAATGTCTTTTAAAGTTAATTTTATCTAGCAAAAAGAGACAATTTGAATAAAAATAACATGCTGAAGTAAATTTGTTAGTTTACAGAAGTAACAGGAAGTATACGACACACTTCTAACATTAGGGGAATTCCTGTTACTTAGTGCACTCTTTCTCTTGTTCCACGATTGGAGAAACTGGGTCTTGGAAAGGAAAATAGTTTAACCTACATTTATGGAGAGAATTGGTAGCAGGGCCGGAGCTGAGCTAGGTTTTCTTAACTTTCAGTTCAGCTTTTGAAGTTATATTCATTAAAACCTTCTCATGGCCAGACATTTATCTAAGACCTATAATGGATTTTCTCACTGAATGAGAAATACTCTTGAGACACATAAGGATATAATATCCATTTCACAAATGAGAAGCCTGAGACTCAGAAAAATTACAGAGCTTTCTCAAGCTCCCACATTACTTGCAGTATTTATTTCTGTTAATCACTGGGCAGTATATTCCCTCCAGCACTTGTATCCTTTGGTGCCTCGAATGGAAACCATTCAAGGGTCTTAATTTCAGGTTGTTTAACAATATTCCAGGACTAGGATTCAGTCTGCTCTAAGAGTGGCTCGAGAGAGCTCCGGCTTTTTCTGTTTCTCCTTGGGATTCTCTTCCGGTCCTACCTGCAGCAGTTCCACCATGGAACCCCGACTCCTGCGCTCCAGCTCTGCAATCAGTGCCTGCAGGGTCTGGCTCTGTTGGGTGAGTTCATTCTCTGTTTCCCCCAGAATTCTCAGTTGTTCACGTTCATCTTTTTCCAGCTTCTGTAGATGTCTCTGTTCCTCTTCAGCCAGGAAGTTTCTCTGCTGCACAAACTCTGTATGAATCCTCGATTTGTGTGTCTCAACTTCCTTCTTCAGTGTCAAAGGAGAGAGAGGGAGAGACGGAATAACCAAAATTTCCTAAGCTTTGAGGATGGAATTGTTGGTATCTATATTAACCCTGGAGACTTGCCACTCTGGTTGTATCTGGGACTACACGCACACACGCATACATACGCACAATTTTGCGGGGAGGTAGGTGACTATATGATGTTTCTGGGACTAAGGGAGAAGAGTTTGGGGAGGGGGCGTCCATTGTAGCTAACCTACAACCACAGCTACATCAGTCCATGGCATCAGCAGATACTTTTTCAACCTCTTCCAGAAACACAGTCACTGCCCAAATGAGTCCCTCTATCTTCATATCTTAGTGAGTTACAGGCAGAGTAAAACCTTCCCTATATCCCATGACTTCACATAAAGAAATGCTCACTGTACAATTCCTAAGTCTTGGGGAAAGGAGAGCCTTGAGACATTCTTTTCTTGTCCTCTCCTGCTAGTAACTGGAGTGTCTACTTGATGACACAGAATGACCTTTTTCTGTCACCACAGCCTGACTCAGCCTTCTTTAGTCCCAAATTTTCCTTTGCTGGGGTGTACTGGCTAGGCACTCCTACTCTTCTTTTATTCCTGGACATACCCTAGCTCTACTTGCAAATTATTGGTGTGGTACAGTTCTCCATTATACTTTGGATCAGCGATCTGGAAATAGTCAAGCAATCACCTAGTCAGACTGGTTTTCCTACTGCAGATTTTGAAGGATTCCTTGAGTCTGTTCTTCACAGCCCTTGCCATTTCTAGTGCATACTAGTTAAGCGTCTCTCCTGGGTTACCTCTCTCCTTCCAGAGACTGGGCTGAGACAGTAGAGAGCTTTAAAGTATAGCCTGACCCTCCCAGCACCTTCTTCAATGATTTTGCATCTTTGTGCCTGATTGACAACTCTTCTTTGAGTCTCCAGTCTTTTTATCCCTTTCGACCTGGAGACCTAGAAGTCAGGTGGCTCTTGAAAAGTGAGTTGTACCAGCTCCATAATTCCCTGGATAGGCATAGCTATGGTTAAGGATTCCTTGAGTCCAACGCCCTGGACCTTGCCCAACCTCCAATGCTTACCTTCCAGTCTGCTCTCTTTACTGCAATATTCACTCCCAACTTCTCAGCCAGTTCCTGCTGTTGTCTCAGCTTCTCTAATGCTACCTGGATCTTCTTCTGCAGAGAATGATAGCAGGTGAATCCTCAACCAGACTAAGCAGGGGTGGGCATTGTGTTAGATCACTGTTCTTAAAAAAAGCCTAAATGCAGAGGAGGAGGTGAGGACTAGACACTGATTGGAATAGGAATTCTCTGCATGGGAAGACTTTGGAACAGGCTAATGTGTTTTACAAAACAGCTAAACTCTTGGGTGGCAGAATGGGAGTGCTACTCATGTATAATTAATCAAGAGGCCCTAAAGAAACAACATGATCTGTTTAGCATTTTCCCATAGCGTATCTCCTGCTCCAGAGGAACAAGAAGCTTATGTTTAATCTGCAATTTTCTCTAATGGAGGGAAGGAAATATCCCTCCTTTTCTCACCTTTCAACTTCAGCTATGACTTTCTCTCACTACCCAGTCTGGGGAACAAAGTTCTCATCAGGGCTCAACCCGTTACTCGTTTGGGTCTTGTTCTAAGGCCTCACCTGGTACTCCGGAGCTGCCTCCTCAACAGGGACCATGGTGTGCGTTCGGTGTTTCCTGGATTGGGCACACACCCAGCAGAGGGTCTGCCCGTCTTTCTCGCAGAACAGGTGAAGTCTCTTCCCATGTACCGCACACTGTTCCCCCAGTGCGCCCTCCTTGGCATCCTTGTCCATTTGTCTGAGCATGTCTACCATGTTGGCCACGTGCCGATTGGGCCTGAGGTTCTTGAGCAGAAAGCACTGCCGGCACTCAGGACAGACACCACCTCCGCTTTTCCCGACACGAGAGATGCACGCCCGGCAGAAGCTGTGGCCACAGTCGGTGCTCACAGGTTCCACCATGGCATCTAGGCAGATAGAGCATGTTACCTCATCCCACATCTTTGCCAAGGG
>RJWT010023682.1:0-16727 GCA_004365215.1 Cuniculus paca | reverse complement strand
TTTGTCATTTGCCTTGACCCCTTACTGCCTGCAAAGACTTTATCTTTTAAATATTTAATCATAATTCATCTGCTTCGAAATAAAACTTACCTCTCCTATTATTTTTAAACCAACACCACCTATATTAGCAGGTCACAATGCAGTTAAATACTACTGTGATATTAAAGCATATTGAGCTCTAGCTATAGCCCTGTGGCCACAGATTGAGGCCTAAGACCGGCTTCTCAGCTAAAAGGGAGTGACAGCACACACCAGCATCACACAGACACTGACAACAGCTCACTTGGACAGGGAACACTTTCTCACAGGCAGTTCATTCATTCGGTGATGAATGGTGCGCTGCAGCCAGCACCTGGGGTACCAGCTCCAGGCTTTAGGAACCACTTCGCAAGAGCAGGGGAGAGCCGAGGACCCTTTAAGAGGAGGAGTGCCTGGTTCAGGGTGTCAAGGCTGTGAGGAGGATCCCCTGTTCCCCACTTGACAGAAGGAAACAAGACCCAGCTTCTCAGGGGACAGTAGGAGCTGAGTCACAGTTCCCAGGGTTGAGAGGTCAGAAAGACTCCCAGAATGCACTCTGCAGACAACTGGAGGCTCCGGTGCTCCTGGTGATGGAGCACAGCTAGCCAAGCTACGTACCCATGCTGTGTCTGCTCCCTTTTCTTGAGCTCGGTGGTTCTTTTAGCCTGTGCCAAACATCCCCGTGGGTACCCTTGGGCCAGAGACCAGGATGCATACATGTGGAGCAGGCTGAAGAGTGTCACACCTCCCCAGCTTTTGGTCTTCTGGGTGTACTATGGCAGAAAATTGGGCACCAGAACTTTGGTGAGACCAGGAAGCCCAGCCAGCTCCTCAGCAAACAAGGACTTGCCCAGGAATCCACAGTTTTATCAGCCAGACAAACCTCAACCCAAGCCCTCATTGAGCCTGATCCATATCCCATCACTTGCCATTTTGCTATTTGGCCCCAATCCAGGCTGCAAAAGCTACTTTCACATTAGAGGCACTGAAGCTAGCAAAGACCAGGTAGGAATCAGGTTTGATGCTGCACAGGTCCCCTGCTAGGGTGGCTAGGTCCCAGGTTAATCTCCCAGACTACCTTACTTCCTAAATAGGTATGCAGCGACAGGCTTTCTAGGAGGTTCTTCTGAGGGACACAAGTTTCCTTTCCAGTTAAAAACGCTGCTTTTCCTTGAGGTGCCAGCCTCTCCCGATGCTCTCATGCCCCCAAGAGTTTCACTGCCTGGTTGACTTAAAAGTATCTGTCATTTAGTTAAAGCCAATGCCTTTAATGATGAGATGTACTTAACCTGGCTCCTTCCCGTCTGCTGATGGTAACCACCCGGGACTCTCTCTCTATTTCAGAGGGCCCCCCCCACAGGAAACCTCGCAATGACCCACCAGGTATCATGCCTCTGGCTTCGCAGCTCCTATGTGTCGCGCTGTTTCCTTTCTGCCCAGCGCCCCCACCCATACCTCTCTTATTTAGTCTTTGCAAATGTCTGTGAGATTCCTGTGAAACCTGAAAAGATGGGTATCCTGGATTAAAACTGTCTTATCAAAACAAATATGAAGGTGACAAGCAGACCTCATCTCTCGAGCCACTTCCCTTCCTCCTCTTTGGGCAGTGCTTGGCAGGTGATGTGGCATCTAATGTGGCCTTATTAGCACATGGAATGAGATTTTTAGGTGCAGCATCATTTAATTTTTCTTACCCGTGTGTTGAGAGTCACTCAGGCTGTGAGGACACTCAGCAGCACTGTCCTCTCCTGTGTGGCAGACACACCCCTGAATATGACAGTCCACACCCTGGGCACGTCCCTTGAGAATGCACATGGCTTCCATTGGGCTGGCCTGGGTCACCAATCAGGAATAACAACACAGGTTCAGGTGACCACAGCCAGGAATTTTTCCTCTCACAGTTGAGCTGTCACGCATTGTCTACAAAGGACATGAACTCTCACTGCCACGCTTAGACACTGGGGCTTCTTGGGGCTGGAGCACAGTTTCGCTACTCGCTGTTTTCAGTGCACAAGAGTGGGAACTGGCTGCCACCAAGCCAGGTACAATCGGCAGGCTTTTTTTAGAGACCTCACGGTATGCATGTGTTCAGGGACTGGGGATTACATGCCCCAGACTTTGAGGAAGCACATGGGACCCCTCTCCAGAGAATGCAGAGGCCTCTACTTCTCTGGAACTTTAACAATTTATTCACATGGTAAAGTTAGCCAATGGGTGCCTGAGTTCTGTCACCCCCACTGAGAGGTCAAACAAACCCTTGTTTGTATCCATCTTCTCTTTTGGGGAATCTCAGCTTTACTGTTGCTACCAAATACTTAAAGTGTTGTGTAGATCGCATGGGGTAGGGTGGATGAGTCTTGGGACACTAGGATGGCTCAGAGGGTGGCTGCTTCTAGAGCTGGATCTGGTATAGGACCCACCAGTCAGCAGGAACCAAGTCCCTTCAAGTAGCTGAGGCTTTGGATGTGGAAGTTTCATCTGTCAACGATGCTTGGCAAGAACCCCAGTTGTCCAGGATCAGGCCCTTTAAGGGAATCTGCAGAGGTCTCTTGCTTCCTAAAACAGAAGTAGTCAGCATCAAGCTTTGTCCAGTATTTGAAGCCAGCTCTTCCAAGAAAGGCACATGAGCCAGAAGGGACTGCCTTGCAGAGGTCAGCTAAACAGAGAGCTCACTGACCGAGGGCACAGGCTACTTCTGAAGTCAAGGGGCAAATTGATCCCCTAACTCTTCTGGTTAGTAAATGCAGGCTCTTCTTGAAAGTAAAAGAGAGTGCCTGAGCCTTAAAGCACAATTAGGTCCAGTTCCCAGCTCCAGGCTAGCCTATGGGACCTGGTCCTGGAGGCCAGAAGCATGAGGGTGTGGGTACAGGAGATTTGGGTTACAGTCCTTGTGGTCATGATGCTCACTTCTCAGCCCTGACCTCTGGGGCCTTCTCTTGAACTCACAGTGAAGAAGGAGAGATAGGCAGTGGTGGAAGAGTCACTGCTGGAGAGGCGGGAACAGCTGATTCTCTCATGGGGTGGGACCTCTAGAAATGTCCCTTTGCTGGGGATCTAGCTCAGTGGCCGAAGCGCCTAGCTAAGTGGCAAGTGCAAGGTCATGAGTTCAATCCCCAGCACTGGGGCGGGGGTGGGGGGAGTCCCTTTAAAGCTTGAGTTGGAATTGGCCATGACTTTAAGTATTTATTCCTGATCGCTGTACCTTGCAAAGCCCAAAAGGCTCACATGGGGATTCTCCTCAGCGATCATGAATCTCTGAGCCTTGCTTATGCCGCCATCTCGCCTGTCTGGATTGCTTCTTTGGACTAAAGAAAGGGTCAGCAGTGTGGGCTCGCCTTTGTGGCTTTTCCATCCAGCCTTTGTGTGGTGAGCCAGGCGCTTTTGTTGCCAGAAGTCTGCTTTCTTCTTAATGTCCTAAAGTGAGTTGAGACCTGTCCTCTGATCAGGCTAAACAGGGCCATCATTGGTTGCAATCATTGAAAATATACTTATGCAGCTCTGTCAGACAGCAAAGGTTAATTACAGGTGAGTCTGATTTCCCCATCTGTCCACCCCTCACTTCAGGTGATCTGCTGGATGATAACCAGCAGAAGGCATGCGGCAATCCCAGAGGAAAGAGGAGATGAGCACCACAGGGACAGAGAGGCTGAGCTAACATTGACCCTGGATTAACATGTATAACTCATTCTTCCAACAAAGATCCACTGAGCTCCTATTTTATGCCATGCACGGTGCATACCACAGTGAGCAAAAAACCAATCAACAGGGACCAACTTTGACCAAGAAGCCTCAGAACAGGAAGCCCTGTATCAGCAGGGGACGTCCTACTGTGTCCATCGCCTCTATCCCTCTCAATGGTGCCCTTGTCTATTTTCAAAGCCTTCCGAATATACACCTCAACCCTTCCCATTTTTTCTGAGGGCAAGAACACAGCATGCTTGCCCTCCTGAATAAAACCATGGGTGTGCACTACCCCTCCCTTTACACTTCTGTCTCCTATTCCAAACCCCCAAGACCACACCAGACCAGAAGTAATCAAATGACCAAGCCAGACTTTGTGTGTCGGGGTGGGGGGTGCTGGGGATTAAACCTTGGACCTTGCACATGCTAGGCAAGCATTCTACCACCAAGCTACACTCGCAGCCTCAGACTTTTTTTAACAAGTTTGCACCGGCTTGAACCTGTGATGGTACACACACAAGTGTCCCATCAGGCAGCTTGTACCCCTGGTGGTACAAATGAATCTAGTCACTTTTATCAGTCTTTTTACTAATAAAATCAGTGAAAAGGCACCTGAGACAGTCATATATATACCATGTACATTGGTGGTTCAAGCTGCCCAGCAGCAAAACACAAATTATGACCCCATCATGAATGTATTAAAGTAGATCATCTTGCCTGGAGAAAAACCACTCATTCCCCCATCTCTGCTAATTAACCATAACCAACCATGCCTTAAGATCGGCCAGGATTTGTTGCCTTGAACTTGACTAGCTGCGTCTTATGTGTGTTCAATGTGTTTGTGTTTGGCCTTTGCCTCGTACAGAAATCTATTCCAACTTCAACAGAGACTCCTTTACTAAACAGTCACATGTTTTCTTATTAAAACCGACAGGCGAGGAAACGAGACCACATTTGTTCCTTCCAGAAGGTCTGGAGGACGAAGAGTTATTGAAAATGCAGATGGTTCTGAAGAGGAGATGGACGCTCGTGATGCAGACTTCAATGGAACCAAAGCCAGTGAATAAACTCACTACAGTTTTACATCACCACAGGGAAAAAAACAAAAAAACAACAAAACCCAGCAGATTCTACTTAGCATTGTCTAAATCCATTCTCAGATTCCAGATCTTACTGCCACCCCTCACAATGACTATAAAAGGACTGCCCTGTAGCCAGGGTATGAATTTCAGTGTTCAGAGAGAATCCCAGGAGACGGGCAGCCTTGCGTTCTGCTGAGTTTTCAGGAAAACAGCCACAGTACCCAGTCAGCAGCAACTTCATTTACACGAAGGGGAGAAAGTTTCCAAAATGGGTGCCACTACCCCTGCTCGCCAACAGCTCCTTCCCTACCCTGCAGACCCCTCCCACTTCTCGAGTGAGACCCTTGTTTGACAATTCTCTTCCCCTCTCCTGGCTGCCACACCTCAGACACACACAGTTCACCCAGACCAAGTGCCTTCTGTAGTCACGTGAATTACAAAGGAAACGCTGCTCTAAGGGCTAAGAGCAGGGATGCCGCACCGTCTTCCATGCACCCTGATTGTACTTACGGACACCGTCACTAATAAAAGGTTATAAACCACTACCTCATAGTTGGCTTTCTGTTAGACTGCTTTCTTCAGAGCAAAAGAAAAGTGGGAAGGGACGTTCCCATTTAATCCTCACAGTGACCCCATGAAGTCAGGGTTGTTATTTCAGATGTGGAGAAACTGAGGCCTAGGGAAGTGACATAAATTGCCTAAAATCCCATGGCTGGCATAAGAAAGAGTAGAGATGAAAAGTGCAAAAGCCAGGCATGGTGGTGCATACTTGTAATCCCAGCACTCAGGAGGCCGAGGCAGGAGGACTGCTGCAAGTTCAAGGCCAGCCTGGGCTATACAGTGAGTTGAAGGCCAGCCTGAACTGCACAGTGACACCCCCCCCCCCAAAAAAAAAGGTGCAGCTGTCTGAGGGGGCTTCTCTAACTAGGATGCAGGCAGCTAGAGGGTCAAGGAATGAGAGGCATGGTGGTAAGGCACTGCCTCCACCCTTGAACCTGACAGGGGAGTCCATCTTTGTCAACCGAAACCCACTTGGCATATATTGATTGAGCATCCTTAATCCAAAAATCTAAAATGCTCCAAGATTCTAACTCGTGACCATCAATAAGACCCCATAACTGGAAAATTTCACACCTGACTTCATGTGACAAGTCATAGTCAAAACACAGGCACTCTAAAATTACTGTTTATCAGGCCGGGCGTGGTGGTACACTCCTGTAATCCCAGCACTTGGGAGGCTGAAGCAGGAGGATCGTTGCAAGTTCAAGACCAGCCTGGGCTACAAAGTGAGCCCAAAGCCAGCCTGAACTGCATGAGACCCTGTCTCAGACAAAAAAACATATAAATAAATAAATACAATAAAATAAAATTACTGTCTACATTCAGGCTATGTGGATCAAGCACACATGAAACATAAATGAATTGTGTTTAGACTTGGTCGCATTCCCAAGATATCTTACTATGCATATGCTAACATTCCAAAAAAAAAAAATCCAAAAAAAAATGTTCTGGTTCTAAGCATTTTTGGTAAATAGTCTGTAATATGATGAATACAAGATTTTGATTTTGTAAATTAAAACATAAGATGCCTTGCCTAGCATGGGTCATCAAACTGTCTCTATAAAGGCCAGATAGTAAATGTTTCAGCATTTGCAGGCTACATTTGGTCTGTCACACATTCATTTTTTTTTCCCCCTAGTACTGAGAATTGAATCCAGGGCCTTTACACTGAGCTACACCCCCAGTCCTTTTTTATTTAGAGAGAAGGTCTTGTTCAGTTGCCCAGGCTGGGCTTGAATTTGTGATCTCTTGACTTGGCCTCCTAGAGTGCTGGTATCACAGATGTGTGACACCGAGCCCAGTTCATCGTTATTTTTTTCAACAAAGCTTAAAAACATAAGAAACCATTCTTAGCCTGAAGTCCTTCAAGAGCAAGCCAGAGGGCCTTTCCTTTTCTAGTTCTGAGGCTTTGGACAGACATGCCTTGCAAAGGTTCTATTCAACACCAACTACTCTGCACATCCACTCAGTGGAGCAAAACCGATGAGACCATAGCAAACACAGAAGCGAGAGGCTCACCCACATGACCAAATGCTACTATACCTTGAATGATGGGCAAACATTTCCTGAAAACCTTTTTAAAAAGCTGACTAGAATAGAAACTTTAAAAATGGGTTGGGGGGGGCGGTTTGTGGCTTTGTTTAAAAAAAAAGTTAATTTTTCACCACCACATGAGCAAACATGGAAGTACACATATGTCAAGCTGCATCTACTGACCATACCACAAACCAACCAAACACAAGTTTCTCTTGATTTTATTGTTCTTTTATAAAAAATAAAAGGACATCTTTTATCACATGGGTTAGAACGTGTCAGGTGACGAACCTGGCCCCCAGCTGACTTCTCTGCCAAACCTCAGCTGTGCTTAGAAAATTCTATTTTCAACTCAAGGCCTAGCTCCACTTTTAGAAAATAAGCTTAGTAAAAAGTAAAGGCCATCAGGCTGAACTCCGGGTCCTGAGATGCAGGGGCTTTTTCCGCTGGTGTCTGAAAGCAGAGGCAGCAGAGTAGGACCAGCAGGGACGAGCGGGCGACGCGTGGGGAGCACTGGCTGGCTGTGCTTGTCTCTCCGTTTCAGGAACACGCTTCCAACAACAGCTATTGCTTTCATCACATTTGAAGGTCAGCCCGGATATTTCAAGATGGCTTTGAATGAAGTCCTCTTTTTAGGGGCTGCATTATCTAGTCTGCTCTACCTCAAGCACCCCCAGGGTCCTGATGCAGATGCCACCCTCATGCCAGAGCAGGGAACTTGGGGAAATTAAGGGCTGAACCTTATCTGCAGAGTTCAGGATTCCCCACTGATGCTGACTGACTTGAAAATGACTCCAAAACTCAAACATACCTCCAAGTAACCCCACGAGAAGCACATTAAAAAGTCAGAGGTACACTACCAGTTTAAAGGCACGCATGCCTTCCCTTCACGGCTCCAAGACATGATTTCTGTACACCATAAAGTAGCAAGAGTCTGTTCTGGAAGGCAGCTCCAGACGCTAGGGGCCAGGAGGTGAGCACAAGATGGCTTAGGCCCACCAGATTTGGGTAGCTTGGTCTCCCTCTGGAAGACACTGGACACTAAAAGCAGCCTCAAGGACATCAGGACTCTTGGATAGCCAGTGATGGACAGCCTTGTCATCCACACTTACAGCCTCCTAGAGGCCTAGTTTAAAATATCACCTCTCTGTGACACACACATCGGGGGGGGAGACCAAGAACTGTCAGATGTCATTTCACAGGGACACCACCAGGACCACAGCTGACAGCTTCCATCAGCGGCTTGGGCCACACAGCACAAAGCAAACTATAGTGACTGCTGGCTCTTATTTCTCAAACTAACTAAAAAAAAAAAAAAAAAGCCTAGTGTGAAGCAGGGAAGAAAGGTAAGGACCCTGGCCAGACAGGGGTCCAGCTCGCACGGGTTCCTAAAGCAACAGCTTGACAACCCCCTGGGCAGACAGCAGCGGCAGCGCTGGCGAGGATGGATTTGAGGGTGGCTTCCCGAATTCCAGGCGTTTTCCCAACCTTCAGACAGAGCAAACCAAGTTTAGCTGACAGGACATCAGAGACAAACCAGCTAGCACCAGGGCCCACAGGGTTCTAAGAGTGAGGAGCGGGGTCTCACAGGGCCTCAGTTTTCTCTCCTGTGAAATGAAGAAAAGGACACTGGCTATCTGCTCTCAGATTCCCAAGTTTGCACAAAACGCCCCATCTCAAAAGAACCTCTAAAAACATCTACTTCCTACTCATCAAAAATATACATATATATTTTTTGAGAGGGGAACAGTGTGAGGAATCAAACCCAGGGCCTTGTCTCTACTGAGCTATACCCCTAGTCCCTGAATTTAAAATTTCAAAAATAAAAATTAAATTTTTAAAAATATGTACCTAGAGTTCTGGAAGTTAAGTACATGTCACAGAGAAGCCATTCATAGTTTCCTACCACACGTCTGCCACAGGCCCACCAGATTTGGGTACCCTGGTCTCCTGAGAGAAGGGGGTTCCTTCCATGGAGCTCCTGAATGTGGATGGGGGCCTGGTTTTCTTTCAACAAGAAAATAAATCTATTAGAGGTCAGATCTGCATTTTCTAACTAGGTGACTGATTTTAGGAATATAGTCTGGCTAGAATTTAGTCAGTCCTTTTATTTTTTATTTTATTTTAATTTTATTTTTTTCTAGTTAGTCCTTTAAGTTTCTGGAAGATTCTACATGTTTAAAAATAAAATTCAACTGTCCAGGGGAAGCAGAGAAGTGTTTGAAGCTCAGTGCCTAACAAGGGGATTGGAACATTCTCACAGCATGACCCTGAGCCATGGCTATAGAATCAAATGGTAAACGTGGCACCCTCCTTGGTCGTTTGGCCAAACCAGGTGATGTCACCCAATTCTGCTTCAAGGGACAGGGGTACGGGATAAGATCTCTGAAATAACCCTACAACTCAAAACCAAATGGTGGTAGATGGGGGCTCAGTGTTGACCTGGAGTAGCTAGGTGCTCCCCCTACCACAAGAACATCAACAGGTACTGACCCTTTGTCACCCAGAGGTACACCGTTGCCGCTTGTCCTTCTGTCACCACCGCCATCTCTGTTCTTGCTCCCCCGCCCTGAGGCCGGGCCACTTGTTCGGTTTGGGGACTGATCATATACAAAGTTCCGGCAGGATGCGAGTTTGGACTCCAGTGCCTGGAGAGAAAAGTGCTTGTGGCTCTCAGTTAAAGACAGGAAGTCTTCTCATCAGACCCCACATAGCAAAGACAACCTCAGACAGCAATTTTCAAACTGTGCCGTGCTGGAATCCTGGGGCAGGGCCCAAAGGAATCCAATGTGTCGCCAATTCTCATAACCACTCACCTGAAATATTTGGGAGCATCCTGCAAAATCACTAACTCTACCCACCATTCAACTCTGCCTACGGGAAGTATGAAATCAACTCTTAGACGCATCCACTATTTTGTTTACTATGTTAAACCTGTACAGATGGCAGGAAGTTTAAACAAGGATTCAAACTTGGAGCACCGAGGAAATCAGAGGGCCAGGAGAGGCCTCCTACCAGCCAGGATTCTCATGGACACCTGTTTATGCGACCGGAAATCAGAAAGCCAAGAGACAAAATCTAAGGAATGAGTTGCAGGCCTCTATTAAGCTTAGTTATGAACGTAAGTTGGTCTGCTCCATGACAAAGATTAAAATTACATAGCTCTCAGGCCTCCTTTTTAAAAATAAAAGAAAGCTGGGCATGGTGGCGCATGCCTGTAGTCCCAGCACTCAGGAGGCTAAGGCGGGAGGATCACTGCGAGTTCAAGATCAGCCTGGGTTACAATGTGAGCTCAAGGTCAGCTTGAACTGCATAGTGAGACCTTGTCTCAAAAAAGACAAAAATAAGCCGGGCGTGGTGGCTCACGCCTGTAATCCCAGCACTCGGGAGGCTGAGACAGTCGGATCGTTGTGAGTTCAAGACCAGCCTGGGCTACAAAGTGAGCTCAAGGTCAGCCTGAACGGCATAGTGAGACCCTGTCTCAAAAACACCAGGACTGGGGATCTAGCTCAGCGGTCTAAGTGCCTGCCCGGCAAACGCAAGGTTGTGAGTTCAATCCCCGGTGCGGCAAAAAAAAAAAAGACAAAAATAAATAAATGAATAATAAAAATACAAATAAAAAACACAACTATAAAGAATACCCAGGTTATTGCTTAAGCACACAAGAATCCCTTCCTGTAATTAACACAAAACCTGAAGGTCAGTTCCTTCCTTCTGGTCTTTCAAGGTGTTCTATTAAACTCCTGAAAGAACAAAAAAAAGAGGAAGCTATTTTTAAATAGCCTTTAAATTTCTTTAAATTAAGAAAAAAAATCCATAGATTGTCTCTATTGTCCCAATCTGCCTGAAAGAATGGGAGAAAAATGGTTCAAGAAAGAAAATAAAAAAAGAGACACCCAGAGATGGGAGGGAAGACTTCAGTTTGAGTTGTGAGCCTTGCCCACAGAAACTCCTCTGGGAGGCTGTAATGATACCCAGGGACTCTGAAGGACCAGCCACATCTAAAACTCATTGCATTTCTATTGAAGGTAAGATGCTCCCTTCCAGGTATGATGAGAGACAGGCAAGAAGACACACCACACTCCAGGAAGGTGCGGTCTTACCCCAACTTTCCGCAGCAGGTCCCCTACAATGTTGAGGGCTGAAATCCGGGCCGCGGGTGTGAGGGGAGTCCCACCGTTGGAGCTGTCCAGGCCTGCTTGTGCAAGGAGAAGCACACATCACAACACCAGCCTATGGTCTGTGTACCAATATCTCCAGATTTGAAACCATGAGGGAGAGAAGGGAAGTTGCTGTCTTTCCTTTGCTTCTGGATGCCGCCCTATTTCATTCAGAAGTTAACCGTGTAACGTGGCAACACTCTACACATGAACAGCTTTTTGAGTCCTTACAAAACTACATTAAACATTTAATTTCACACATTAATCTCCTCCAAGCTAAAGCCAGGTGAGATGGAGCAAGGCTGTAATCCCAGCACTCTGGGATCTGAGGGAAGAGGACTGCAAGATTGAACCCAACTCAGGCAAAAATCTTGTCTCAAAATAAAAAATTAAAAAAGGTCTGGGGATGTAGCTCAGTGTGAAGGCTCTGGGTTCAATCCCTAGTAGTACAAAATAAAAACAACAAAAAAAGCCACAACAGGTCCCCTCCAATTTCTAGAAATTCCATCCAGTTAACATTACCAGCGTCTGGGATAAATGCAGTATGTATGTAGCCGGCCACTGGAAAAAGGCCCTGAGCTATAGAGCCCTTTCTTCGAGGCGGAGTCTGCACCAGCAGCAAGAGGTATATAACCACAGGCCCCGCCCACACTGGCTACATCTAAGGTGCAAATTAACAAAATTCTAACTCATCGCTATATAAATTGTGTGCCTCATAAGATACTCTAGACTGGGATGTAGCAATCTCACCATTTCTCCACCACCAGGAGACAAGCTAAAGGCTTAGGCAGCATACGGGAGATTAAATCACAGCCAGCCTTCTGGGGTTCGAATCCCAACTCTGCCATTTCCTTGCTGTGTGACTTCAGCAAGTTCCTTAAGTCAGAGCCTCAGTCTCCACATCCATCAAATGCAGCCAGCACTTGCACAATTCACGAGGTCACCATGCAAAGTGCCTTAAGCAGCTGGGCAGCACACACCGAGCACTCAATACTTGTTTGCTGTTAGTGTCTGCTAGCAGTAGCCTGATAAGAGGTCTCACAGTTAAGCAATCAGCTGGGGGGCTGAAGAGAGAACACGAATGTTTTGGTTTTACCATACAGCAGAGGTTACACTGGACCTGCAATGCTTGTACATTTTTTTTTTAATTTGGTTATGGATACTTTATGTTTGGGAGATTTCATGTTCAAAAAGAGGATTTCTGGCTTCTGCTAGAAAACTCGGCCTTGCTAGGCCCGCCTTCCTTGTGGTAGAAGCAAAGTGACAGCTGCCCCCTTAGATGGGGTTTCTACTCTCCAGTCGGCAGACTCCACTATTCCCTCCTGCTCCACGTCTAGGATCACAACACCCTGCTGTGGTGACCACCCCACACGGTTCCCAGCCACACCGCTTAGCCCAAGGCACCTCGCCCAGGACCTGACCAGGCTGTTACCCAGGACGGCTCTGTGAAACACAGAAAATCCTCCCTGTTCCCCACCCCCTTACCACGCCTAAATGTCCCTGGGGTGTTTAAACCAGAGCTGAGTCCTCGATGAGCGATAGGAGTGGAGGGCACAGAGCCCGTGGCCTGCACAGCTATGTCCGTCCTTTCGGCTTCCACCGCACTGGGCAGGGGTGTCCTGGGCTTCTCTTGCTTCTGTTGCACAGCCAATTCCTGCCGCAAATCTGTGCCAGGAAAGACACTCAGAGATGTAAGTCCTTGTTTTCAGGTTGGGCTGGAGGTGGGACAGATACTAACCAGGGAAAGGTGCTAGCGGGTGAGAAAGTCCAGGGGGAACCTGGAACGGAGCAAAGCCCGCCTGACCCTGCTTAGCAGGTCTGCAAAGATACATCATTTTCCTTCAGTAAAAAGGGTTTAAAGGTTTAAAAAAAAAAGTTTTAAAAATCATGGCAGCAACATACTACTGCTTTGTTTTTTAAAAAATCTTTAACAATGCAGTGCACATAGAATAACAAATGAGTGTGCTTTTCCAGCTATTTCCAAATGTTTTCCTAGATTATAAATGATTACCTAGAACACATGGCAAATCTTTTCAATCCTTTATCACTGCATGTTCATATAGTCTAAATGTGTTTGAATATCTACTGAATATAAAGTACAAGCAATTTTTATTAACCGTGAATGTGACCATTGATGCCTCCTGTCCATGACTTAATCTCTCTCCAAGGGTATGGGTGGGCGATTAGTCCCAGGGTTACCTTTGAATCTTTACCTTGTTCCTTTTTACAACTGTTTAACATGTCACAAAATAAATCTACGTGGGTTTTTAAACCATCTCGTTACTGATGGGCATTTAGGAACAACCACAGATTGAGTATCCCTCATCTAAAGTGCTTGGGACCAGAAGTGCTTCAGATTTGTAAGTTTTTCAGATCTTGGGATATTTGTATACTTTCTGGTTGAGCACTGCTAATTTGGAACCAAATTTAAAATTGAGCACTCAATTGGTAGTTTTTAAACTTACTGTTTTGTTTTTTTTTTTTAATCCTCCATCTTCAGGCCATATATTAGAAATCAAATGTTATAAACAATCAGTTAAGACTTAAAGGGCTGGGGATATGGCTCAGTGGCATAGCACCTGCCTGGCAAGCACGAGGTCCTGAGTTCGAGTCTCCATGCCAAAACAAAACAAAAAAGATTTTCAAAAAATCTCTTATCACCCACTGTGGATGCCACAATTCCTGGTATAGCAAAGCTCTATGTCTGGGATTGCCAACCTCCACTGAACAAATGCTGAAGAGGTTTCAGAATTCTCAGTCCACTGTACCAGTCACTATCAAGTCACAAAAAAAACAGACTGATGAGCAGTTCTACCAACAGGGTTCTCCTCCCCATAAGACTCACACCATAGGGCATCAAGCCTGTGTGTCCATTTCAGACTAGAAAGGCTCTCTTCCAAATGAATTTCACTGCCCAGAGCCAAAACCCCAAACAAGGGCTTAATCTGTGAACTTCAAAGCTATTTCCGTATATATCTACCAGGGGTCTTCACAGGATCTGAGGGCTGAGAATTCTGAGCAGGGGCTGGTACCAAGGAAGAGTACCACAGCATCTGCCTGGACAACCCCCGTGCGGGGAGGTGTGTAGATTTCCAGCAAAGGCAGTGATGAGCAAGGCCGCAGTACAGGATGGTATCAGAGATGCAGAGGAAACTATGCTAGTAAAGACACAGAGCAAGGCCATGATCTCTGACCTCTGGCTTCATCCTTTAGTCGCTGAACAGACTCTAGGAGATTCTCCTTTTCGTCAAGCTCACTTTCCAGGAAGGCATTTCTTTCAATGGCTTGATTCAAGCGCTGCTCAAAGTCTTCCAGAGACATGATCGTGGCTCTAGGTGAGAGAATAGCAAGGTTATCTAAAACAGGAAATGGCAGCATTTATCTGGTATCTACATTCCTGGAAGACATGAGGGCCAGATATACCTGGGCACAAATCCCAGCACTGGTCTTCCTAGATGCCACAGGTAGGGACAAGTCCCTTAGTCTTCAGGGGCTCAGGCTCATTAGCTGTGAGAACTCAGGTTGTGCTGGGGGTTAAGTAAAGCAATAGCCACACAGATGCTGAGAGCAGCATGCTCGATCTCCTCTTCGAAACTCACAGTGCAAACCAGTATTCAGAACAGTCTAACACAGTGCATATGCAATTTAGTAACACGCATTTAGAAAGGTAGAAGAGACCAGCTTTCACCTCTCAGTTAAAGTTAAAGTTTAACAAATTCCAAATGTCTAGCCCCAGTCCAGTTGCCCTGCCAATAACCAATTCTTATGAACAGTGCAGACATTTCATTAGAATACAGAGTTGTAAAGGCACTGAGAAATGCAGTAATGGAGAAATCTGTTTAACTCTGGGCTTGCTACTTTCTCTGTGCCTCATTTAACTCATATGTAAATCACGAGTCCTAAAGTTTCCTCCATCCTAGGGTTAGGCTGGGCAAGTTAACACAAAAGCACATAACAGATATTTCATACATAAGTGCTCAGTAAACAGCAGCAATTTTTATTATTGACCCTGTGTTTGTCCCTAGAAGGCCAATAACATCTTGCATTATAACTCTATTTCATGTTGGCTGGAAGCATGTTTAGATTAGAACCTAGGAGTTAACATCCAGTTTCTACATGCAGGTCTAAATGAGTGTCCTTGTTCCTTTAGTTACAAGGTAAGGTTCAATTCATTCATTTATTCAATATATCCTACCACATCTAGATTGAGTAAGGTTAATACCTACCCTTAAAGTGTCTTTAGAACAATTCAATGGTATAGTTACCAAAAGTGCCAAATTAAAAACAACAAGGGGATAATATTTAGGAGTCTAATACCAGAATCAGTTAAAATGACCCTAAAGTTGTGATGCCAAATAATAATAAAAAAATATACAAAATATATAAGAACTCATGTAATAATGAATATGCAAGGTGACACAAAATGCTCATAGAAATGCAGACATGCTGTGTTTATGAAGCAGAAGACTCACCATCATGAAGAAATCAGTTCTAAATTAATGAAAAATTTGTCATCACCCTGATAAAAGTACTAATTGATATTTACTGGGGGAAGATAGGGGGACTGATTTGAAAACCATGTCATAATGAAACAATAATGGCCCTGAGCACTCTGGAAAATACCTCAGGAAACTAGTTCTTGCAGGGACAAGGCACACACGATTGGTCTAGAGACTCAGCAGTCATCAAAGGCATGGTACCAGTTTAGATCTGGGAACCAAAGGTCCAGAAGTAGATGCAAAGATATGCATGAACTGAACTTATGATGAAAAAAGGCAAAAGTTCAAGGGTAGGCCTGGGGACCACTGGGCAGTCGCGTAGAATCAAACCTCAAAGGGATCAGAAATTTAAACAAAATTGATATATACTCAAAATCTACTATTTGCCTCTGGGAAAGCAGAGAACTGAAGAATAATATCAGCAGCACTGATGCCATTTCCAACCCAGCGTGGATCACTGTCTTGTGACTGTACATGACCAGCGTAATAGCATCATAATATGGGCAAGGCGTGTCACTGGGACATATGCTACTAACCCAATATTTGCTGTCAAAGAAAAGTCAGCCTTCTTGTGTAACCTGAATAAAATTATTTTTATATGTTGCATGCATTTATATGCTGTATGTATACATTGCATATTATTTATAATCATTCTTTATATGTTGAAATTTATCAGTCAACTGATGTATAAAAGCATATTTATTATGATAAAATTCTGAAACCATGACTCTGAAAGCTGTTGATCTCAGACAGTTATTGAGAATTTAAAATGGTTCAATAGGAAACAGTTTAGTAAATATGAATATTAAAAGATACATATGTTAGATAAAAACATATGGAAACAGAATCAGATTAAGTCAATGTAATCACTGTAGAATTTTACATTATTTTAGCCCTATATAGGAATCAAAATAACCTTTAAAGGGTGCACCTGATTTTTAGTTATTTCCAATACAGTCCTGAGTGTCTCCAGGTCACCCTTACACAAGGCCCACCCTCCTCAACAAAGTGAATTTATAGGTGTACCATGTAAGGACAATAAAACCAACCAAACAACGGACACTGCTGAGAAATTACTGTTCTTGCAATAGACTGTCTAATTTACCAAAGAGAACTACTAAAGCTTTATAATAAAATCTTAATATTTTATTTTATTTTTTAAATTTTTTTCTGGCACCAGGGATGGAATTCAC
>RJWT010023681.1:0-16729 GCA_004365215.1 Cuniculus paca | reverse complement strand
GGGTTGGTTTGGTGGTCATGAAGTTCTTCAGCTGCTCTTTGTCATGGAAGTATCTTATTCCTCCATCAATTTTGAAGGATAGTTTTGCAGGGTACATCAGTCTGGGTTGGAAGTTGTTTTCCTTTAGGACTTGAAATACTTCACTCCATGCTCTTCTTGACTTCATTGTTTGTGTTGAGAAGTCTGCTGTGATTCTGATAGGCTTTCCTTCATAGGTGATTTGCTTCTTTTCTCTCACAGCTTTTAATATTCTGTTCTTATGTTGAATTTCTGGAACGCTGATAATTATATATCTCAGTGTTGATTTATTTTGGTTATGGCTAGTTGGAGTTCTATATGCTTCACTTATCTGTATGTGAGTTTCCTTTCCCATGTTTGGGAAATTTTGAGCTATGACTTCTTTAAATAGTGATTTTATATCATTTGTGTTTTCTCCTTCTTTTTCCTTTACACCGATTAGTCTTATATTGTTTTTCTTTGCCTAGTCTTGCAACTGCTGAATTGCTATTTCCTGATTCCTTGTTATTTTTAAAAGATGTTTCCTTTCTTCCTCACTAGCTGCCATCATGTCTTCGAGGTCTGAAATTCTATTTTCACATTCATTGAGGCAGCTTTGCCAGCTTTTGATGGCATTCTTGATTTCCTGAATATCTCTTTGAATCTGTTTCATGCATTCTAATTCTTTCTTGTATTCTTCATTCAAGGTTTCCATCCCTTTGCAGTGTTCCTCTATTTTTGCAACTATATCTTCTTTAGATGTGCTTAGCATTTCTTTCATTACATTTATCATCTCTTGTTTTACCTGGGAAATCATTTCTAACCTCAGTTCCTTTAAAGTTTCATAGAGTTGTTTCTTTACTTCATTTGCTATCATTTCAGAAGTTTCAGGTGTGTAGGTCATATTTTCTTCTATGTCCATGTCTCTTTGGCTTGTTTGGGAAGGACTAGAGGTGCAAGATTGCATTTTGCTCTTTCATTTTGTCATTTTCCTGTATTCCACTGTGGGAGGTGAATCCAACATGCACAGTTGAGGTGCCAAGGCTAGGTGAAACTCACAGTGCACACCTTCAGCTCCAGCCAAGACTACCACTCTGGCTGTTCTGTTGCTGGGCGGTGTCTGGGCGGAGCCCAGGCAGGATGCCAGGGTAGCTCCGAACTTCCCGGGCCAATGGGGGAGGGGCACAAACACCTACCTGTCTGTTGGCAAGGTCCCAAGCTGCACAGCCAGGTGGAATTTGCTGTGCATGCCCCCAACTCAAGCCAGGTCCAGAGAAGCAGCTTCCAGGCCGCTCCAGGTGAATGGGTGGGGCCCAGGCAGGACCCCAGAGATGCCCTGAACGTCCCTGGCCAATGGGGGAGAGACACAAATCCCCACTGGGCTCCTGGCAAAGTCCCAAGCAGAACAGCTAGGTGGAATTAATGCGCCCCCAACCCAAGCCGGTCCCAGAGCAGCCGTTGCTGGGCCGCCCCGCATGAACAGGTGGGGTGCAGGCAAGACCCCAGGGATGCCCCGAACGTCAGTGGCCAATGGGGGATGGGCGCAGATTTCTATGGGTCTGGTCGCCTGGTCCCAAGGTGCACAGCTAGGTGGAGTTCGCTGTGCTCGCGCCCAACCCAAGCCCGGCCCAGAGCAGCTGCTTCTGCGCTGCTCCTGGTGAACGAGTGGGGCTCAGGCAGGACCCCAGGGACGCTCCGAACGTCCGTGGCCGATGGGGGATGGACACAAACTCCCACTGGTCTCTCGGCCAAGTTCCAAGCCGCACGGCCAGGTGGAACTTGCTGGTCGCACCCTCAACTCAAGCCGAGCCCAGAGCAGCCGCGGCTGGGTCGCCCCCGGGGAACGGCGGGGCGCCTGTATATTGTTTTAAGGTACTGAATTTGTTCTGCTTGGTTACACAATAGAAAATGAACACATCTACCAAGCATTTAAAAAATATACAGTATCAATTCCAAATAATAGAAGGGAACGTTTCTCTACACATTTCTTTTTTGTTTGTTCGTTTGTTGTTTTTGTTTTTTTGAGACAGGTCTTCCTATGTATTCATTCTGACCTTTAACTCAGCAGCCGTTTTGCCTTAACCTCCCAAGTAATGGTATTACAGATGTGTGCCACCACACCTGGCTTCCAACTCATTTCTGAGGCCAGCATTATCCTGATACCAAAATTAGTCAAAGATAATATAATTGTTTTTATTTTTTTTGGTACCGGGGATCAAACTCATGACCTCGCTCTTGTGAGGCAGGCGCTGTGCTATTGGGCTATATCCCTGGCCCTATAATTGTTTTTAAAAAGGAACTAATTTCTCTCTTAAACGCTGTCACAAAAATTCTCAGAAACTTAACAAATTGAATATATATATATTAAACATATGTCTATTAAAACATATGCATCAAGTAGAGTTTATTTTAAGTAATTGCAGGCTTAACTATCACTTAATCTACTATATTAAGTTTAAAGATTAAAAAACATGATTATATAATGATCAATAAGAAAAACACATTTGATAAAAATCCAACATCTATTCATAATAAAATGTACAGCAGACTAAACATAGAAGGGCCATTCTTCAGTTTGATTTTAAAGTCAAAGTTTAGAAACTATTATCACCTTTATTGGTGAAAGACTAAATGCTTCTCCCCTAAAATTGAGAGTGAAACATTAGATTCTCTTCTTACTACTTCTATTTTAAATTATCATGAAATTCTATCCAAGTACATTAAGACATAACAAAGAATTAATAACATGCATACATGTTATTATGCATGAAAAAGAAAACTGTGATTATCTATGTAGAAAAATCCCAAATAATCTACCAAAATGAAAAACTCCTGGAACTGATGAGTTCCTGCAACAAAGTTGCAGGGGTCATAATCATGCAAAAATTAATTATTTCTACAGCCCTTAATTATATTTGGAAAATAAAATTTTAAAACACAATGCCACTTATAACTGCTCCAAAAATGCAGTATTAGACAAAAATGCTTATAAAATACCTATGAAAGAAATCAAAGAAAACTTAAAGGAATGAATGGACATTCATGGATTAGAATACTGAGTATAGAAAAGATGTCAGTTCTTTCTTAACACAATTCCTGTTGAAAGTACAGCAAATGTATTTTTAAAGTTATAGATAAGTTGATTCTGAAGTTTATATGGAAAGTAGAAAAGTCTTAAGGCAATTTTGAAAAAGCATATTAGCAGAATCATACTTCCCAATTTTAAGGCTTAGTACTACAGCTGTGGTAATCAAGATAGTATGGTGTTGGAGGAAAATTGCACACATAAGTCAGTGGTACAGAATGGAGTCTAATATATACCCACACAAGAGTGCTAACTTGATGTTTTTCTTATTTTTTTTCATTGAAGTGAATGTTATATAACATAAGCAACCATTGTGAGTGAACAGTATTGCAGTCACAAGGCTGCACAAACACCACCTCTGTTCCAAAATATTTCATCATCCTAAATAAAAGCCCCATACCCTTTAAGCAGTTGCTTTGCATTACTCCTTTGCACTAGCCCTTGGACATCACCAATCTGGATTCCTTATGAGTTTATCTATTTCAAATATTTCATGTAAATGAAATTATATGTGTCCTTTCGCATTTCATACCTATCTTCTTAGTGTTTTCAAGTTTCATCCATGTTACAGCATATATTATCACTTCATTTCTTCTTATGACTGAATAATGTTCCTTTCTGTATATTTACCACAACTGGTTCATTTATTTGTTTGTTGATAAACATGTGAGCTGTTGTCACATCTTGCTGTTTGTGGATAGTGCTCTCCTGAACATGCCTCTCAGTGTGTATTTGTTTGAGTACAAGTTCTCACTTCCTTTCCATATGTAACTCAAAAGTTGTCCAGTTGATTTTTTTCTTTATTTTTTTTTTGTTTTGTTTTAGAAAGGTGCAAAAGCAATTCAGTGCAAGAAGCATAGTGTTTTCAAAGTAAATGATACTGGGACAAGAGCATATCCATTAGGGAAAAAAAAAAAACCCTCAAAACAGACTCTACCTGACACGTAAATAAAAATGTGACATGTAAACTATAAAACATTTAAAGGACAACATTAAAAGAAGTCTTTTTGACTTGGGCTAAAAGTTTATAAACATGACACCAACAGAACAATCTATTTTTAAAAATCAATACTAAATTTTATCAAAATTAAAAACTTTTAGGTTCACAGATGACTCCATTAAAGAGAAAGAAAAGACAAACTGTATGTTTTTTTGTTTTGTTTTGTTTTTTGTTTTTTGGTACCAGGAATAAAACTCAACCTCACACTTGCCAGGCTTGCGCTGCTGAGCTAAATCCCAGCTCCAAGACAAACTATAGACTGCTAGAAAATCTTTGCAAGTCATATATCAAGCAAGGTTTTGCATCCAGAATGTATTAAGAGCTCTCTAATTATGATAGTAAGAAGCAGTTCAATTAGAAATAGGCAGAAGTTTTATACAGACTGCTTTATGAAAGAGATATATGAATGACAATGTGAAAAAATGTTCGAAATCATTAGCTATTAAGAAAAATGCAGTTTAAAGATATGATAAGATAAAACTACACATGTATCAGTAAGTATCTAGAATGTAGGCAACCAACTGTTTCATACATTGCTTGTGGGAGTGTAAAATGGTAAAGCTATTCTGAGAAACAATTGGCAGTTTCCTATATTGGTTAATATACCCTTACTGTACAATCCAGCAATCACATTCCTGTAGATCCTACAGAAGTTAATACCCATACTCACACAGAAGCCTGTATACCATGTGCATAGCAACTTAATTCATAGAACCCAAAACTGAAAATAGTTCAGATGGCCTTCAAAGGTAAATAAACTGTGGTACAATCCATAGAATATTACTCAGTAATAAAAGGAATGAATTGTTGATATACACAACTTGGATGGATCTCAAGATCATTATGCTGAGTAATAGAAAGCTAATTTCTAAAGCTAATTTCTAAAGTAATAGAAAGCTAATTTCTATAGGTTAAATACTGTTTGATTCACTTTATAATGCTATCAAAATGACAGGAGTTATAGAAGGCGCGTAAGTGGTGGTCAGGGATTAAGGTTTGGGGAAGGATCTTCTACAAGGAACAGCATAAGGGAGAGTTGTCTTCTTTTTGTTTTTAGTGGGACAGTTGGTACCTGGATTGTGGTGGTTAAAGTCTGTGCATGTTAGAATGTCTGAGTGCATGTAAACACTGATAAAATCGAAATAAAGGGTAGAATTTAGTTAATACCATTACATAATGTCAGTTTCCTGATTTTGATAATGTACTTTGGTTAAGTAATGTGTTCTTATTGGGGAAATTTTTGTGAAATGTACACAGCAGCTGTTATTATTTTTGTAATTTATTGTGGGTCCTAAGTTATTTGAAAATGACAAGTAAACAGTGTTAAAGCTTTTGAAAGGTAGAGAATAAGATGAGTTAGAGTACTGTTAATAATACTGTTAAGATAGTTTGAGAAAAGTGCTCTTTAGTGGGTTTTTCCCTCATTAAAAAAATAATAACTAGAGATTTCAGAGACATTTGTGCTCAGCTAACTGTGGATTCTTGGTATATGACTAGCTGCATGAGATAAAACCTCTCTCCTGGAGAAGAGGCAGTCATATTTGATGTCTGGTTAATTACTGTTGATAGTTTGATTTTAAAGGCAGTAAGTAGACAAGTGCTTTATATACCACCAATACTACCCAGCAGAGTGGTAGTTGTAGTACAGAAAAAATAGCAAAACAATGTAACTTATTCTGACTTCTCTTTAAAACAAAACTGCATTAGCCTTTGCATGGGGACAGAGTGTCATTCACTTTACTTTTTGGTTCTATTTCATCATTTTATCCTACATAAGGTACAGCTAACCACTCATGGGCTTGCTTTTGCCTCTTTTCCCTTCTATGCTCTTTCTTTCTCCTTTTCCCCTTTTTCTTCTTTCTCTCAACCCCTGCCTTTAAAGAGTACCTGCTACCTTTGTCACATCATACTTCTTATTTTGTTTTTGAGGAAAGAGAGCTTAGTGAAACATATTAAGTAAAATGATGATGGAAGATCTTTCTGAAATTTAGTCTTACTTTTCTCTAGGTAAACTGTTTTAAACTCACCACCTAAGCTGATTCTGAGACCTTGGAATCAGGCTGTAAATTTATACAGAAAAGTTGAGTTACTTGAGAAGATAGACTTGTGCATTTTAATATAAGATTAGTATGATCTGGTTCCTCAGGTAACTTTTCTTCTCTATCCTTAGGGGATTCTGTTTACATTGTATTCTTGAATGAAGAAATTAGACTGGGTGTATTTCAGTCATTCTCTGCCTTTTCTTTGTGGCCCTTTTAGTAGCAGAAAATATGACCAAGGTTGGCCAGGTATATGTATCTTTTGAATCTAGAGGCCACCTGTAATTCCCAGAGATGACAGACACTAACTGGAAGATCTGCAACAGAAGAAATGTTTATTCATTTATTTCATTTATTCATTCATTTATTTCATTCTGTTGGATTTGTATAAGGAGGGAGGGTAGAAGTTTTATCTTTTAAGAAAGTGGTTCTAAAATAAAGATTTTTTAGGCCAAGAGCAAGTTCTTAAAATGTACTTAAAGTAAGCCAATTTCTGCCTTACCTACCAAGATAAGCTTTTTTCTATACTGTATAGTAATTATCTGCCTTTTCTGTAGTGTGTCAGTATATCAGTATAAACTGTATCTTGATATCTTTTCTCCTTTCAGTTTCCACACTTAAATTTTATAGAACAACCACAAAGAAACTGATTTTGTGAGGCACTTGGTAGTCTACTTGGCCCTGAGCTATTTTGTTGCCCTTACTACTTGCAACAGATTATTTTTTGCTCCAGGGGTAGAAAAGTTAGCTCCAACTCTTATAAACTTTGCTAGGAAAATATTCTTTTTAATATCTTAAGAAGAAGTAACTTCTGATCTTGGCTTTTGAAATCAGAATGCTTTTCAAATTTTTCTTTCATGGTTACTAACTGTACCCAGAGTATTTTATTTTTATATTTATTTATTACTTTTTTTTTTTTGTACCAGGAATTGAACTCAGGGCCTCACGTTTGCCAGGCAGGCTCTGTGCCACTGAGCTACATCACCGGCCCCCCAAGTCTTCTTTTAATTACCACAATGCAGTGTTTTAATTCCTACTTGTTTTATTACCTGTTTAGCTCTAGTTTTGAAAATAATTTTAGAGAAATTCATACAATCAGATTTTTTCTAAAACAGTGAAATTCTTTCACCACACTATTAATGAATCATTTCATTATCAATACCAAACTGGATTTTGAAAATCTTTTTCAAACACATTAAAAAATATAGTACAGTGATTAGATTAAAGCATACCCAGAGCACAGTACAATTTAACTTTCCTTTGTTTTCACTGAGCTCTCTTCATTGGAAATAGGAATAATCTGTGTCTTAACTCCTCCTAGTAGAAGAAATTTTTTAGAGAGGAGCTGAAAGGGTTCCATGAATTTCTGATACTTAATTTTTACCTGTAAAAGTGGCCAGGTTATGTGCTCTGAGCCTGCACTTCCTCCTGTATCTTGTGTTGAACACATGGGGAAATAGATAAGGACACTGGATAATGTATTGAAAGACCTGAATTCTAAATTCTGGCTTGTCAGCCATTTATTTTTGTGACTGTAAATATCCCTTTGTCTTCAAAGATGTAATTCAGTTGAACTAATAGTTATTGAGCAATTACTCTTTGCAAGAAATGCCTGGAGATGGATGGGCAGTTCATATGCACTAAATATTTTCATTTATGGTTCATTTAGCCTGTTCTGTAATGTTTTTGGTGAGTGGTAACTCTGGACAAATAAGTGCGAGAAATGACATTGTGGCTGGAAAATTATTATTGCAAAGAAGCTTTTATTAATGTGTAAGGGAAACCTTTTTAGAATCATAAAAATCTGTGAGTTAAACTGGGGCTCATGATCGAGTGTATATTTAACCATATGCAAGGCCCTAGGCTCAATTCAACAGATAGATAGATAGATAGATAGATAGATAGAAATTAATTAAACATTGACTCTATCTAGTGTGAAATAATGGCTCTCAGATTGTAAGGATAAATGATATACTATGTTTGAATTTTCTTTGAGCCCGCACCATCTTATTTAGCCTCCTATTGCTATCTCTGAGAAGGAAGAGAGGCTGTGGAGGGGGATTATTTTTGTCTCAATTGTAAGTTAGTAAATTGAAACCAAATCACACAATGAATTCATAGCAGAGCCTTCATTTGAACAAAATTGTGTCTTGAGCTTCTCTTTCCAAAGCACTCTGATTAGAGCATATTGTCTCAAGTAGTTTTTCAAAGTTAGCTTGTACTTCTGAAATTTGGATAATTACCATCATACAAAAAGCTAGAATATATCTGCCTATTGATAAGTCTGCCTTTAAGAAGACCCCATATTTTAAAAACACACATTATAATTTTATGGCATTTATTCCAACTTTTCAGTTATTTTTTGAGCCTGGAGTTCTATTGAATAATCTAAAAAGTACATTTACTTAGTTATTCATAACCACAGTGTTTTAGTCAGGGTTTACAAGGGAATAGATTTAATATATGACACATAATTTATAGGATTGTTCTGTAATAAAAAAGTCAAATGCAGAAGAGTGCATATGTCCACACACTAAAGACCCAAAAAAATCCAACTGAGGGCCTGGATCCTACGGCAGTGCCTTGGTCCAGCTGAAGACTTAGCGCCCATGGCAATGTCCTTCACAAGTCCTGCTGAAGGCCTGGAGCCCATGACAGTGTCTCATGCAAGTCTGTATCAAGGATCTGCACTGGGAAGTCCCATAGGCAGTGGTAGAAGCTAGAAAGTCTGCACCAGTGGGATGAAGGATTTGTGTCAGCAGGCTGAGGAATCTGCACTGGAGCCAGGAAATGATGCTCAAGGTAAGGACCAGAGCTTTCCCAGAGAGAACCACAGCCATTCTCAGGGAGGACACAAGCCCCTCTGTTGATGAAAACAGCCAAGTTTATAACAGGAAAGCCAGTGTGACATGCTTCTCCAGGAAAATCAACAACACACCATCTTCCCCTCCAGTTCTCCTTTTTATGCTGTTGGCAACGATCCTCAGGTGGGCCTTCCACACTAAGAACCACACTAATTCAGTTCAGTTGGGCGTCATAAATTGACCATTAGTTAATCCACCACACACAGTAAGCTGTATCTTTCAAAATTTAGCTTAAATGTGGTGTTACTCATAACCCTTCTAGTCCAGCTGAAAGTGTTTTTCCTCTTTTATTCCATAATTCTTTTTCCTAAATTCCTAATTTATCACAATCTTACATTTAAATTGTATACTACTATAGTTATTTGTGTATATGCTTTCTTACCATATTAGCTGTCTCCCAAGGTTCATTGAATATATCACGTTTAATATTTTCTTAACATAAATTTATCTCAAATTACTCATTGAGCGACACTCAGGGCAAAAGGAGAAGTGAATGAGACTCTCTCATGAGACTCAATAAAACATATTTGATCCTTATTTTCTGATCTTCCACTCCCAAACAAGAAGTACTTCCCAGGGAGCTTTCCTCTGCTTGAGTGTATCATATCCCATTTCTGTGTAGTTGGGGTTGGGGAGAGTAGAAGAAATGCTGTAAAAAGAGGAGGGAATGATTGGCAATATAATGGTGTGAAGCAACTACACGCCTGAAGTCTCAAGTAATTGGTAGATATTAATATAGGACGGTGTTTTAAGTACACTAAAAACAATTACAAAATAAATTTAATATCAGAAATAACTACTTTGTTCAAGTGTTGATTAAAGTGAAATTTCTTTCAGTAAGGAGGCCCTTCTATATATTCTTGTCAATGGAGAAGACACTTTCAAGGTTTTTGTAGCCATCAGCCAGATGGTATAAAACCAGGATCAGTAGTAATTGACAAAGGCTTTTTGATAAGAAATTTGAAGATTATAGAACTATAGATCTGTTTCCCTCTTGCAGACGTCTGTGAATCTCCATATATTTGTTGTTACTCTTCCATACAAAGGCTTAGTTCAGATTTGGGGTTCTTATTAAATTCCTTTCTATCAGAATAAATCCCTGTCCATCTCAGAATTGTTGCTTTTTAAAAGAAAATAATCTTCCCCATTTACCTTAGAAATACCTATTTTGTTCTACGTCTTTATTTATTCTAGAAAGCCTAATCTTATGTGCACCTTTTTTTTTTTGTTTCTTACTGACTCTTTGTTTTTCTGGATATTTTTGTAAACAATATCTTAAATTTTGTACACTTCCAAATAGTATTATTTTGGCAAAAAAAAAAAATTGAACTGTGGTGCTGAGCTTTTTTAGTGTTTTATTTACTATTATCCTAGCCATTGTTTCTTGTCTTATCACTCTGCCTTGTGATCTCCCACCGATTACCTTTATATGTGGAGAACTTTGTGTGTGTGTGTGTGCGCGTGTGCGTGTGAGTAAGGCAGGGTTTCTCTATGCAGTTCAGGCTGACCTTAAACTCACTTTGTAACGCAGGCTGGCTTCAAACTCAAGAGTGATCCTCCTACCTCAGCCTCCCAGTGCTGAGATTATAGGTGTGTGCCATGACACAGTAGAGAACTTCATAATCTCAGAACCAAGCATAATGAATGTTTTCCACTTTCTCTACATTATCTATGATATAACAGGGGGGGAGTAATGTATTCTCTGAACTCCATTTGAGATACACTAATCCTCACAGATTAAGCCTCTTTCATAAATTAAGCCCTTTCCTTTGTCTTCAGTCTCAGCTTTTGTGCTCAAAACCTTGGGTTCTAATTAAGTTCTTCTCTTAAAATATATAGTAGATGTGCTTTCATTTTTTAACATGCAGCTAGGCGTTTTCTTCTAAATAAAAAAGTTCTGTGGTTTCTGAACTAAAGATTCAATAGTTCAGTAATTAAGTTCCCTCACTTTTTTTTCCTTAAGAACATGAAGACCAATGTAAAATGTAATAATAGGGGAAACAGGTTGTGAGGTATATAAGAACATACTATTCTATCTTTGCAATAATTCAGTTCATCTAAAAAGTGTTCTGAAAGAAAAAAACTTACTGGAAAACATGTGAAAGACATTTCCTTTTTTTTTAACATGTAAATTGCTACAAGCAGGATTTATGTCACTGGATAGTTCCTTTTATAATTGGCTTACAAATTAAATGTTACCAGGTTTCTTGGTGCTTGTGTCTGCTTCTGGAGTTGGTTTGCAGGCTCTTCTCGTCTGGTACAAGGAATTGGACAAAATTAGGGAAAAACAGTAGCAGAGTTTATTTGAAAAACTACAAGTGAAGAGTGAGGGAAAAACTTGCTCTGCAGAACTAGCTCGGGCCGACTATAAGAGGAAAAAGCAAGATAAAAGTACACCCTGGAGGAAGCAGCGTGGACCATCATGAGGAAAGCCACGACAGTGAGCTCTTCTTTGCGTCTGTGTCCTTTTGTGCTGTCCAAATTTCTAGGAAGCCCATGACAACTTCTACATACAGGCCCTAAGAAGTGGTGCTGGGATTCAGCACTTCAGGCTGACATCAGGTTTAGGCCATCGTTTGAAAACCTGCTTGAGTTCCTGAGAGAAGTCCACTTAGATCTGAATCTGAGCCCAGCCTCTCTCCATTTGCCTGCTGACCTACAAGCTAGGAGGAAAAAAGCCTATTTAAGAAAACAAAAAGGAAAAATGGGTTAATTTCCAGTTTGACCATATTGGGAGGGCAACTAGTCCAGCCCCACTTGTTTGCATAAAAGTACTCCAGTTTACAGATGGGGCAGAACTAAAGCTAGGAAATAGCCATGGTTGATTTAGCTAAGCTTTGGTCAAGAGGATTGGAAGTGAATCCTTCTGGGCATCTGGACTGGGAGTGGGAGGGAGGCATGAGAAACTAGAGAAGCAGCTTGTCTTTAAGACAACAAAAACAAACAAGCAAACACTTTTTAAAGATCTCTGTTAACCTCTCAGAGCTCACACCCTCGCACCCCCAGTTTTGTTCATCTCTCAGTCTTGAGAGCTTAGGGGTGCAATATCATCTGGCTGGCTATTGCTGGATTGGTGTATAACTTTCATCAAACACAGCTGGCGTGTAAGTCAAGGGAGCCAGGACACTTGAGCTTGAAAAAGTGCCATTAAAGACTGGAGCCAAGCCGGGCGTGGTGGTGCACACCTGAATCCCAGCATTTGGGAGGCTGAGACAGGAGGATTGTTGTGAGTTCGAGACCAGCCTGGGCTACAAAGTGAGCTCAAGGCCAGCCTGAACAACATAGTGAGACCCTGTCTCAAAAAGACAAGGGCTGGGGATTTAGCTCAGCGGCCTAAGCCAAATACAAGAGGGAGTCAAGGAGTTACCAGATAATGGTATCTACAGGAAGAGATTTTAGTCTTTAGACAATCCTGCATCAAAACCCTTCATTTTCTATAACTTCTGTGATCCTATTTTTTGGCAGGGTTGACACTAACTCTTTTTGATTCTGGCAATTTTATCCCCTTGTCTCTGAATGTATTTTCTTTTTCTCTGAAAACATTTTCAATAAGTCACCTATGGTGGCATCCAGGATAGTTTCCTAGTGATCTCTCAGATCACGTTGCACTTTGAAAGGAAAGATAAAATATTGGAGTCAATATTTAAACGCCTTTTCATAGAATTTGAGCAATACAGAGGCTTAGAAGGAGTGGACCGTGTTTTGTTTGTTTTGTTGACACAGGGTCTTGCTCTGTAGTTCAGGATGGCTTTGAACTCTGTAGCTCAGACTGGCCTCGAATTCATAGTGATCCTCCTGAGTACTGCGATTACAGGTGTGCACCACCATGCTCAGTTGAAGAAGTGGTTTTTAAGCTAGATTTACCTAAAATCCATTGAGAAGTTTAATCTCATCTATTTTGTAGGCATTCGCACCTTAAAACATTCACGTTGGCATGCAATACAATAGTCACAATGTGTGAAAGTAAAACGTAAACCAAATTAGTAAGAGTAAAGCAAACCCAGTGTGTAGTATATTTGAACTAAGAAATATAATAACCAAGTTAAACAAACCTACTTTGGGAAATGAGTTCAGTTCTGTCAGAAACGTACATTAAGCTTATTCTTTAGTTGCCTTTTTCTGCAAACTAATGTGAATTGCCATTTGAGAGAAAGCACTTCATTTAATCATGCCAGATACCAAAAATTACAGTTCAGTAATTAGGTTGCATTTGACTTGTATTTTTTTTTTGTTTGTTTGTTTGAGGAATAGTGACAACACCTTTAGAATTTCTTAGGTACACACAACGAAACTGCAAAAAATTTGAATACCGACAAAAAATTAATGCCTATTTATCAATTAAGAACATATATTTTTGTCACATCTTAAATGAACTATGTTTACATACAGTGCAGCCAAGAAAATGTCTTTAATTTAGCCAGTCTTTAACATATCTTTCATTGAAATTTTTAATTCAAATACATTTTGAAGCAAGGATGAATAAAGGTTGTATCTTACTGATTTATGATGAACGTGACTTTTACCAGCTAAATGACTATAAGCAATATATATGGTAGTAACTCAGCACAGCAACATGCTTTTGCAGCATATTAAGAAATCATGATTGACTGCATTATACCAGAGCTATTAGACTTTTTAAAATAAGGTATATCCCATGAAATAATGGTTCATTTAACTAGAATTATAAAACAAAACTTTATTTTAAAAAGACTTTGAGCAGATGCCTAAGTAAACCCTAGATCTAAAATTTAATTTCCCTAAACAATCAAAACCTAACAACAGATAGTCAAGAGCACAAGACATTATCAGTGAAAGTAAAATTTTGCCAGGCATAGTGGTGCACACCTGTAATTCCAGCATTCAGGAGGATGAGGCAGGAGAATCTCCATGAGTTCAAGGCCAACCTGAGCTACATAATGAGGTCATGTCCAGCCTGAGTTATAGGGTATGTTCAAGATCAGCCTGGACTATATACATAGCAAGACCATATCTCAAGGGAAAAAAAAGTAAAATCTTTGTTCCTTCAAGTCATTCTTTTTCTAAATTTCACCAAGAATATATCAGTATTTTAGAAAGCCTCGTCATTTTAAACAAAGAACTAGAGATTCTGCCTTTATCTCTATGTATTACATTTTAAATCTTTTCACCTAAAAACATTTCTCCTTAGAAAAGTCTGTGTCTAATCAGAAATGTTTTACTCAGAAGATACACAGCTAAGATACATGATCAATACACAACAAAAACATAACTTGTACATCATTATGATATAGCTATTACCATGTAAAAATGAACCATTGCCTCCCAAAGTCAAATAATAAAATCATGAACAAAAGGGAGGAAGATAAGAGTGTTTTTTGGAAGTAACAAGAAAAGCTCCCAGTTGGGAGGGCTCCTGAGAGGGTCCTGGACTCTGTCTAGAACCTTTTATGGGCAAGCAGAACACAATAATTCGCTCAGCTGTCTCCTAGCTGCCTATTCTAGGTGGCTCTGTGACTTTAAAATGACCAGGTGGGAGTTACTGTCTAAGCCAAGTTACTCAGCATGCAGTTTAAAGGAAACTTATTTTAAAAGAAAGTAAGTTATTCTTCCCAAGTTCCTTAAAACTCAGCCCCAGGTATTGAGAAGGGTTGCATTCCATTTCACCTGAAGAGCTATCAGCCTGCTTGGGGGCCCAAGGAAGATTTTCAAGGGTGAGATCCCATTGGTTTAGAACACACAAGTACAAGACATCCGCAATAACAGCAGGCAACATGGAGCAGAGCAGAGAGTAACCTGTGCCTTTATCGTACAACTCGTATACAGGTTGTTATCTCATATTTACATTCTTACATAGTGCCATAGCCAGCACATGTGTGTTGATCCATGCTAAGTCATAGTTACATAACTGTGCCCCTGTACTGAACAAGTGGGGTGATGTACTCAGGTGTACTGAGACGCCCCTGAGCTTTGAAGCAGTGTGAGTGGTTCTCACAAGCTCTTTTTCAAGTCAAAATCCCAGTTTCCCTGCCTGTTTTTACTTTAATTCTTATCACTGCGCTGATCATTCTGACCCCACCCCTCTTTTTGTTGTCTATTCATAAGCTAAGTAAACTATCTTCCTGTTACAAAAGGATGCCATCCCACTTATAGCTCACCAGTATTTTTTAAAGATCATCTTACAGTATCGTATTTCTGTTAGCCTACTTTAGGCCAGGGATAATGTAAGAAACACCAGCTAAAATTAAACTTCTTGAGTTTAAGCATTTTATTCATGCTTAATTATTTATTTTAATGTTTTAAGCAATCATAAAGCTTTAGAACTTAGTCTGTACCACTGAGCTACATCCCTGGCCCCACATAGTTTATTTTTAACAGTTACCTGTAATGTATCCACAAAATTAGAGACACCAGATGAGCAAAATCAAAGGTCCCAAGTCATTTTCCTTTGGCCGAGGTGGGGGATGCTCCCAAAATTGCTGTATTTCAAACATAGAAAGTAGTAAATGTTGTATCTCAAGCACTTAAAATGCAATTCTGTTTCATTAACAATTCAGGCAAAGGTGTATTAGTAGTTCTTGAAGATACCTTTATCTTTCAAATCTTAAGTCATGTATGTAACTCACAACATGAGAAGGGGAGACCAGCCAAGACCACCAGGATTGTGTAAAGGCAACATGGCATAGAATTTATTGTGCCTGGGTACAGATAAACAGAAAGCGAAAAGACCTTCTGTAGGGAACAAAGAGAAATGTTCACCTTTTATAGGAATGGAAATGAGGCAGGGGACTTTAGGCAGGAAGATTTTAATCAACATCTGTGGTCAAAGTTCTCTGGTTGTCTTGCGCCTCAGTGGGCAAAGTCCCTGAAGCATCCAGTATAAATTTTCAGGTGTCTCTCTAGATGTCCCCAGGTGTTCTGGGACCTGCAAAATTCCGTGTCCTAGCTTAACTTCTTTACGACGTCCTGTGCTTGCCAATGACAGCTTCCATGCTGAGCTAGCTGAGTTCCCTGCTGCGAGTAGTGCCTCTGCTGCAAGAAGGTTGGGGGCTGGGAGAGTCAGGTCCAGTTGGAGCCTTCTAAGATGCACTAAAAGCCTATGTTTTCTAAGTTAGCACTTCTTTATTTTTAAATTAATTTAGTTCCAGGTTAACAGTTTACAAATTTAAGTATACATGTAGACACAACATACAGTACACACATGCACACAAACACATAAAAACAATGACTGTAGCTTTTATGTAATCATTTACCAGCTGTTTTGTTTTGTTTTGTTTTGTTTTGTTTTTTATTTCTGCCTAGCTTAGCTATCTATACCACAGTGCCCAGCATTTACATGCCTACGTAGTTCAGGCTGGCCTTAAACTCACAACAATCCTGCCTCAGCCTCCTGAGTGCTGGGATTATAGGCATGTTCCACTGTTACAGAGGTGATATCAGCACCTACAAATGTATCAGGGAGATAATATAATTCTCAACCTATTAGATGTCTGATATGCCAAGTTTGTGTTCTCTAAGGGAATAGAAGAATGAATTTTAGGAACAACAGAAGCTAAGAGAGAGATATAGCTATAGCTCCTGAAAGGCAGGAACCCCAGATGGGTTGTCTAGGGACCCCACTTTACAGGGAAATTTTATAGAGCAATACCCACGTGCGTGTGACATGGGTTATAGCTATGATTAACCAATAAGAATACAAGTATAGTCACTTAGTTAATAGTGATCCAGTGGGAAAACAGGCCACTTAACAAGGGTGCATGGAAAGAAC